>JAJHUQ010000039.1:845000-875000 GCA_035773235.1 Eospalax fontanierii | reverse complement strand
TTAGGGTTAGTGTTAGATTTTGTTTTAGGGTTAGGGTTTGGATAAGTATTAGTGTTAGGGTTTCGGTTAGGGTTATGGTTATTGTTAGGGTTAGTGTTTGGGTTAGGGTTAGAATGAGGGTTAGGGTTAGGCGTTAGGGTTAGGGATAGGGTTATTGTTAGCTTTATGGTTAGGCTTAGGTTTAGGGTTTGGGTAAGGGTTAGGGTTTTGGTTAGGGTTAGGGTTAGGGTTAGGGTTAGATTTTGGGTTAGAGTTAGTGTGAGGGTGAGGGTCAGGGTGAGGATTTGGGTTAGGGTTAGGCTTATGGTTTGGGTTTGGGTTAGGGTTAGGTTTAGGGTTAGGGTTAGGGTTAGAGTTAGGGTTAGGGTTACTGTTAGGGTTTGGGTTAGATTTAGGGTCAGTGTTAGGATTAGGGTTAGGGTTTGGGTTTTGGTTAGGGTTAGGGTTGGGGTTAGCGTTAGGGTTAGGCATTAGGTTTAGGGTTGAATTAGGGTTAGGTTTAGTGTTAGGGTTAGATTTAGGGTTAGGGTTAGGGGTTAGGGTTAGGGCTAGGCTTAGTGTAGGGTTTAGGGTTAGGGTTAGGGTTAGGCTTCGGGTTTGTGTTAGGGTTAGGGTTTGGGTTTGTGTTTGTTTTAGGGTTAAGGATAGTGTTAGGGTTAGGGTTAGAGTTTGGGTTAGGGTGAGGGTTAGGGTTAGGGTTAGGGTTAGGTTTTGGTTTAGGGTTAGGGTTTGGGTAAGGGTTAGGGTTAGCGTTAGGGTTAGGGTTAGGTTTAGGGTATGTGTTAGGGTATGTGTTAGGGTTAGGGTTAGGGTTTGAGTTTGGTTTTGGGTTAGGATTAGCGATAGGGTTAGCGTTAGGGTTCGGGTTTGGTATAGGGTTAGGATTAGGGTTAGGGTTAGGGTTTGGGTTAGTTTTAGGGTTAGGGATATGGTTAGGTTTTGGGTTAGGGTTAGGGTTAAGATTTGGGTAAGTGTTAGGGTTAACGTTAGGGTTTGGTTTACGGATAGGTTTAGGGATAGGGATAGGGTTAGGGTTAGGGTTAGGGTTAGGGTTAGGGTTTGGGTTAGGGTTAGGGTTAGGGAAAGCGTTAGGGTTAGGGTAAGGGTTAGGGATAGGGTTAGGGTTAGGGTTTGGTTTTGGTTTGGGTTAGGGTTAGGGTTACGGTTAGGGTTATTGTTAGGATTCAGGTATGGGTTTAGGTTATGGTTACGGTTTGGGTTAGGGTTAGGTTTAGGGTTTGGGTTAGGTTTGGTTTTGGGTTAGTTTTAGCGATAGGGTTAAAGTTAGGGTTCGGGTTCGGGTTTGGGTTAGGGTTAGGGTTAGGGTGAGGGTGAGGTTTAGGGTTAGGCATCAGGGGTTAGGGTTAGGGTTAGGGTTAGGGTTTGGGTTAGGGTTAGGATTAGGGGCAGGGTTAGGGTTTGGGATAGAGTTAGGGTTAGGGTTAGGGTTTGGGTTAGGGTTAGTGTTAGGTTTAGGGTTTGGGTTAGAGTTAGTGTTAGGTTTAATGGTTAGGGTTAGGGTTAGGGTTTGGGTTAGATTTAGGGTTAGGGTTAGGGTTTGGTTTAGGATTAGGTTTAGGGTTCGGTTTTGGGTTAGGGTTAGGGCTAAGGACAGGGTTAGGGTTAGGGTTAGGTTTAGGGTTAGGGTTTGGTTTAGGGTTAGGGTTAGGGTTAGGGATAGCGTTAGGGTTAGGGTAAGGGTTAGGGATAGGGTTAGGGTTAGGGTTTGGGTTTTGGTTTGGGTTAGGGTTAGGGTTACGTTTAGGGTTAGTGTTACGATTAGGGTATGGGTTTAGGTTATGGTTAGGGTTTGGGTTAGAGTTAGGGTTAGGGTTAGGTTTGGGTTTGGGTTAGGTTTACGAAGAGGGTTAGGGGTAGGGTTACGGTTTGAGTTTGGTTTTGGGTTAGGTTTAGCGATAGGGTTAAGGTTAGGGTTCGGGTTTGGGTTTGGGTTAGGGTTAGTGTTAGGGTGAGGGTGAGGGTTTGGGTAAGTGTTAGGATTAGGGATAGAGTTAGGTTCAGTTTTCAGGTTTGGGTTAGGGTTAGTGTTAGTGTTTGGCTTAGGATTAGGTTTAGGGTTCCGGTTTGGGTTAAGGTTAGGGTTAGGGGTAGGGTTTGGGTTAGGGCTGGGGTTAGGGTTAGGGATAGCGTTAAGGTTAGGGATAGGGTTAGGGATACGGTTAGGGTTAGGGTTTGGGTTTGGGTTTAGTTTAGGGTTACGGTTAGGGTTAGTGTTAGGATTAGGGTATGGGTTTAGGTTATGGTTAGGGTTTGGGTTAGGGTTAGCGTTTGGTTTGGGTTTGGGTTAGGGTTAGGGTGAGGGTTAGGTTTAGGGTTTGGTGTTGGGTTAGGGTTAGGGTTAGGGTTAGGGTTTGGTTTGGGTTAGTGTTAGGGTTAGGTTTAGTATGAGCGATAGGTTTAGGGTTTTGGGTTGGGTTCGGTTTTGGGTTAGGGTTATATTTAGAGTTAGGGTTTGCGTTAGGGTTAGGGTTAGGGTTAGGGTTAGTGGTAGGGTTTGTGTTTGGATTTGGCTTAGGTTTAGGGTTAGGGTTAGGATTAGGGTTAGGGTTAGGGTTTGGGTAAGTGTTAGGTTTAGGGATAGGATTAGGTTTTGGGTTAGTTTTAGGGTTAAGGTTTGGGTAAGGGTTAGGGTTAGGGTTAGGATTTGGTTTACAGATAGGTTTAGGAATAGGGTTAGGGTTAGTGTTAGGATTAGGGTTTGGATTTGGTTTAGGGTTAGGGTTAGGGTTTGGGTTAGGGTTACGGTTAGGGTTAGGGTTAGGGTTAGGATTTGGGTTAGGGTTATGATTAGGGTTTGGGTTAGGGTTTGGGTTTTGGTTTGGGTTAGGGCTAGGGTTCGGGTTTGGTTTGGGTTAGGGTTAGGGTTAGGATTAGGGTTTGGATTAGGGTTAGGGTTAGGGTTAGGTGTAGGGTTAGGGTTTGGGTTAGGTTTAGGGTTAGGGTTATTGTTAGGGTTTGGGTTTGGTTTTGGTTTAGGGTTAGGGTTAGGGTTAGGATTAGGGTTCGGTTTAGGATTAGGGTTTGGGTTTGGGTTAGGTTTAAGGTTATGGTTATGGTTAGGGTCAGGGTTTGGGTTAGGATTAGGGTTAGGGTTTGTGTTAGTGTTACGGTTAGGGTTACGGTTAGGATTTAAGTTTGGGTTAGGGTTTGATTTTGAGTTAGGTTTAGGGTTAGGGTTAGGGTTAGTCTTAGGCATCAGGTGTTAGGGTTA
The DNA here is from genome assembly GCA_035773235.1 of Eospalax fontanierii. Taxonomy (NCBI): domain Eukaryota; kingdom Metazoa; phylum Chordata; class Mammalia; order Rodentia; family Spalacidae; genus Eospalax; species Eospalax fontanierii. Next base: position 871,768 of record JAJHUQ010000039.1, on the reverse strand, counting down.
GGGTTAGAGTTAGGATTAGGGGCAGGGTTAGTATTTGGGTTAGAGTTAGTGTTAGTGTTAAGTTTTTGGTTAGGGTTAGGGTAAGGTTTAGGATTTGGGTTAGGGTTACTGTTAGGTTTAGTGGTTAGGGTTCGGGTTAGGGTTAGGGTTAGGGTTAGGGTTAGGGTTTGGGTTAGGATTAGGTTTAGGGTTCGGGGTTGTGTTAGGGTTAGGGTTAGGGTCAGGGTTTGGGTTAGCGTTAGGTTTAGGGTTAGGGTTTGTGATAGGGCTAGGGTTAGGGTTAGGGATAGCGTTAAGGTTAGGGTAAGGGTTAGGGATAGGTTTAGGGTTAGGGTTTGGGTTTTGGTTTGGGTTAGGGTTAGGATTAGGGTTAGGGTTAGGGTTAGTTTTTGAGTTGGGTTTTGGGTTAGGTTTAGCGATAGGGTTAAGGTTAGGGTTCGGGTTCGGGTTTGGGTTAGGGTTAGGGTTAGGGTGAGGGTGAGGGTGTGGGTAAGTATTAGGGTTAGGGATAGGGTTAGGTTTAGTGTTCGGGTTTTGGTTAGGGTTAGGGTCAGTGTTAGGGTTTGGGTTTGGGTTTGAATTAGAGTTAGGGTTAGGGTTAGGGTTAGCGTTAGTGTTTGGTTTAGGGTTAGGATTAGGGTTAGGGTTTGGGGTCGGGGTTAGGGCTAGGGTTAGGGTTAGCGTTTGGGTTAGGGTTAGGGTGAGGGTTAGGGTTTGGGTTAGGGTTAGGGTTAAGGTTTGGGTAAGGGATAGGGTTAGTTTTAAGGTTTGGTTTAGGGATAGGTTTAGGGATAGGGTTAGGGTTAGTGTTAAGGTTTGGATTAGGGTTAGAGTTAGGGTTTGTCTTTCGTTTTGAGTTAGGGTTAGGGTTAGTGTTAGGATTAGGGTTAGGGTTTGGGTTATTGTTAGGGTTAGGGTTAGGGTTTGGATTAGGGTTAGGGTTACGATTAGGTGTAGGGTTAGGGTTTGGGTTAGGTTTAGGGTTAGGGTTAGGGTTAGGGTTTGGGTTTGGGTTTGGTTTAGGTTTAGGTTTAGGGTTAGGGTTAGGATTAGGGTTCGGATTAGGATTAGGGTTTGGATTAGGGTTAGGGTTAGGGTTTGGGTTAGGGTTAGTGTTTGGGTTTGGGTTAGGGTTAGGGTTACGGTTAGGGTTAGGGTTATGATTTGGTTTAGGATTAGGATAAGGGTTAGTGTTAGGGTTTCGGTTAGGGTTACGGTTAGGGTTACGGTTAGGATTTAGGTTTGGGTTATGGTTTGGTTTTGAGTTAGGGTTAGTGTTAGGGTTAGGGTTAGGGTTAGGATTAGGGAAAGGGTTAGGGTTTGGGTTAGAGCTGGGGTTAGGTTTAAGGTTTGGGTTCGGGTTAGGGTTAGATTTAGGGTTTGGTTAGGGTTAATGTAAGGTTTAGGTGTTAGGGATAGGGTTAGGTTTCGGGTTAGGGTTAGGGTTAGGCTTAGGGTTATGGTTAGGGTTAGGTTTAGGGTTAAGATTTGGTTTAGGGCTAGGGTTAGGGTTAGGGATAGCGTTATGGTTAGGGTAAGGGTTAGGGATAGGGTTAGGGTTAGGGTTTGGGTTTGGTTTGGGGTTAGGTTTAGGGTTATGGTTAGATTTAGTGTTATGATTAGGGTATTGTTTTAGGTTATGGTTAGGGTTAGGGTTAGGGTTAGGGTTAGGGTTTGAATTAGGTTTAGCGTTAGGGTTAGGTGTACGGTTAGGGTTTGAGTTAGGTTTAGGTTTAGGGTTAGTGTTAGGGTTTGGGTTTGGGTTTGGTTTGGGTTTAAGGTTAGGGTTATGATTAGGGTTCGGGTTAGGATTAGGGTTTGGGTTTGGATTAGGTGTAGGGTTAGGGTTAGGGTTTGGGTTAGGTTTAGGGTTTGGGTTTGGGTTAGGGTTAGAGTTATGGTTAGGGTTAGGGTTAGGGTTTGGGTTAGGATTAGGGTTTGGGTTAGGGTTAGGTTTAGGGTTAGGGTTTGGGTTAGGGCTAGGGTTAGGGTTAGGGATAGGGTTTGGATTAGAGGTAGGGTTAGGGTTATGGTTAGGGTTAGGTTGAGGGTTAGGGTTAGGGTTAGGTTTTGAGTTTGCTTTTGGGTTAGGTTTAGCGATTGGTTTAGGGTTAGGGTTCGTGTTTGGGTTAGGGTTAGGGTTAGGGTTAGGTTTCGGGTTTGGGTAATGTTAGGGTTAGGGATAGGGTTAGGTTTAGTGTTCGGGTTTGGGTTAGGGTTAGGGTTAGCGTTTGGGTTTGGGTTTCGATTAGGGTTTGGGTTAGGGTTAGGGTTAGTGTTTGGGTTAGGGTTAGGATTAGGGTTAGGGTTTGTGGTCAGGGGTTAGTTTTAGGGTTAGGCTTAGGGTTTGGGTTAGGGTTAGGATTAGGGTTTGGGTTAGGGTTAGGGTTAAGGTTTGGGTAAGGGTTAGGGTTAGTTTTAGGGTTAGGGTTAGGGTTAGGGTGAGGGTTAGGGTTAGGGTTTGGGTTAGGGTTAGGGTTAGGGTTTGGGTTAGGATTAGGTTTAGGGTTTATGCAAGGGTTAAGTTTAGGTTTAGGGTTAGGGTTAGGCGTTAGGTTTTAGGATTAGTGTTAGTGTTTGGGTTAGATTTTGGGTTAGGGTTAGGGTTAGTGTTAGGGTTTATGTGTTAGGGTTTGGATTAGGGTTAGGGTTAGTGTTTGGGTTAGGGTTAGGGTTAGGGTTTGTGTTAGGGTTAGGTTTAGGGTTAAAATTTGGGTTAGGGCTAGGGTTAGGGTTAATGTTAGGGTATTGGTTTGTTTTAGGGTTAGGGTTTGGGTTTCGTTTAGGGTTTGTGTTAGCGTTAGTATTAGGGTTTGGGTTAGTTTTAGGGTTAGGATTAGGGTTAGGGTTAGGGTTAGGGTTAGGTTTAGGGTTTTGGGTGAGGGTTTGGCTTAGGGTTACAGTTAGGCTTAGGGTTAGTGTTAGGGTTAGGTTTAGTGTTTGGTTTAGTGCTAGGGTTATTATTAAGGTTAGGGTTTGGGTTAGGGTTAGGGTTAGGGTTAGAGAGAGGGTTAGGGTTAGGGGTTAGGGTTAGGGTTAGGGTTAGGGTTAGGGTTTGGGTTAGTGTAAGGGTTTGGGTTAGGGTGATGGTTAGGTTTAGGGTTAGTTTTAGATTTTGGGTTAGGGTTAGCGTTTGGGTTAGGGTTAGGGTTAGGGTTTGGATTAGGGTTAGGTTTAGGGTTAGGTGTAGTGTTAGGGTTTGGGTTAGGTTTAGGGTTAGGGTTAGTGTTAGGGTTAGGGTTTGGGTTTGGTTTAGGTTTAGGGTTAGGGTTAGGGTTAGGATTAGGGTTCGGGTTAGGATTAGGGTTTGAATTAGGGTTAGGGTTAGGGTTTGGGTTATGGTTAGTGTTTGGGTTTGGGTTAGGGTTAGGGTTACGGTAAGGGTTAGGGTTAAGATTTGGTTTAGGATTAGGATAAGGGTTATTGTTAGGGTTTCGGTTAGGGTTACGGTTACGGTTACGGTTAGGATTTATGTTTGGGTTAGGGTTTGGTTTTGATTTAGGGTTAGGGTTAGGGTTAGGGTTAGGGTTAGGGTTAGGATTAGGGGCAGGGTTAGGGTTTCGGTTAGAGCTGGGGTTAGGTTTATTTTTTGGGTTCGGGTTAGGGTTAGATTTAGGGTTTGGTTAGGGTTAATGTTAGGTTTAAGGATTAGGGATAGGGTTAGGGTTAGGGTTCGGGTTAGGGTTAGGGTTAGGCTTAGGGTTAGGATTTGGGTTAGGATTAGGTTTAGCGTTCGGGTTTGGGTTAGGGTTAGGGTTAGGGTTTGGGTTAGGGCTAGATTTAGGGTTAGGGATATCGTTAAGTTTAGGGTTAGGGTTAGGGTTTGTTTTGGGTTAGGATTAGGGTTAGGGTTAGGGTTAGGTTTAGGGTTAGATTTGGCGTTAGGGTTATGATTAGAGTTTTGGTTTGGGTTAGGGTTAGGTTTAGGGTTTGGGTTAGGGTTTGGTTTAGGGTTACGGTTAGGGTTAGGGTTAGGGTTAGGGTTAGGGGTAGTGTTTGGGTTAGGGCTAGGGTTAGGATTAGGTTTAGGGTTTGCGTTAGGGTTAGGGTTAGGGTTAGAATGAGGGTTAGGCTTAGGGATTAGCGTTAGGAATAGGGTTATTGTTAACTTTAGGGTTAGGGTTAGGTTTAGGGGTAGGTTTAGTGTTTGTGTTAGGATTAGGTTTAGGGTTCTGGTTTGTGTTAGGGTTAGGTTTAGGGTCAGGGTTTGGGTTAGGATTAGGTTTAGGGTTAGGGTTTGGGTTAGGGCTAGGGTTAGGGTTAGGGATAGCGTTAGGGTTACGTTAAGGGTTAGGGATAGGGTTAGGGTTAGGTTTTGGGTTTTGGCTTGTGTTAGGGTTAGGGTTAGGCTTTAGGTATGGGTTTAGGTTATGTTTAGGGTTTGGGTTAGGGTTAGGGTTAAGGTTAGGTTTAGGTTTGGGTTTGGGTTAGGGTTAGGATGAGGGTTAGGGTTACGGTTAGGGTTTGAGTTTGGTTTTGGGTTAGGTTTAGCGATAGGGTTAAGGTTAGGGTTCAGATTCAGGTTTGGGTTAAGGTTAGGGTAAGGGTGAGGTTGAGGGTTTGGGAAAGTGTTAAGATTAGGGATCGGGTTAGGTTTAGTGTTCGGGTTTGGGTTAGGGTTAGGGTTAGTGTTAGGGTTTGGGTTTGGGTTTGGGATAGGGATAAGGTTAGGGTTAGGGTTAGGGTTTGGAGTCAGGGTTTAGGGCTAGGGTTAGGGTTAGCATTTGAGTTCGGGTTTGGGTTAGGGTTACGGTTTAGGTTAGGGTTAGTGTTAAGGTTTGGGTAAGGGTTAGGGTTAGGGTTAGGGTTTGGTTTAGGGATAGGTTTAGGGATAGGGTTAGGGTTAGTGTTAAGGTTTGGATTAGGGTTAGATTTAGTGTTTGTCTTTGGTTTTGGGTTAGGGTTAGGGTTAGGGTTAGTGTTAGGATTAGGGTTTGGGTTAGGGTTAGGTTAAGTGTTAGGGTTTGGGTTAGGGTTACGGTTACGGTTAGGGTTAGGGTTAGGTTTAGGATTTGATTTGGGTTAGGGTTAGGGTTTGGGTTATGGTTTGGGTTTTGGTTAGGGTTCGGGTTACGATTTGGATTAGGGTTAGGGTTAGGGTTAGGTGTAGGGTTGGGGTTTGGGTTAGTTTTAGGGTTAGGGTTAGTGTTAGGGTTTGGGTTTGGGTTTGGTTTCGGTTTAGGTTTAGGGTTAGGTTTAGGATTAGGGTTCGGGTTTGGATTAGGGTTTGGGTTTGGATTAGGGTTAGGGTTAGGGTTAGGGTTTGGGTTAGGTTTAGGGTTTGGGTTCGGGTTTGGATTAGGTTTTGGGTTTGGATTAGGGTTAGGGTTAGGGTTAGGGTTTGGGTTTGGGTTACGGTTAGGGTTATGGTTATGGTTAGGGTTATGGTTAGGGTGAGGGTTATGGTTAGGGTTAGGGTTATGGTTTGGGTTAGGATTAGGGTTAAGGTCAGGGTTAGGGTTACGGTTAGGGTTTAGGTTTGGGTTAGGGTTTATTTTTGAGTTAGGGTTAGGTTTAGGGTTAGGGTTAGGGTTATGGTTTGGGTTAGCGTTAGGATTAAGGTTAGCATTAGGTTTAGGCTTTAGGTTTAGAGCTGGATTAGGGTTAGGTTTAGTGTTAGGGTTAGGTTTAGAGGTAGGGGTAGGGGTTAGGGTTAGGGCTAGGGTTAGGGTAGGGTTGAGGGTTAGGTTTAGGGTTAGGGTTAGGGTTCGGGTTTGGGATAGGGTTAGGGTTAGGGTTAGGGTTAGGGTTAAAATTTGGGTTAGGGCTAGGGTTAGGGTTAAGGTTAGGGTATTGGTTTGGTTTAGGGTTATTGTTAGGGTTTCGGTTTGGGTTTGTGTTAGCGTTAGTATTAGGGTTTGGGTTTGTTTTAGGGTGAGGGTTAGGGTTAGGTTTAGGGTTTGGGTTAGGGTTCGTTTTTGCTTTAGATTTAGCGTTAGTGTTTGTTTTAGGGTTAGGGTTTAGGTTTGGTTTAGGTTAGGGTTAGGGATAGGGTTTGGATTTGGGATAGGGATAGGGTTAGGTTTAGGGTTAAGATTTGGTTTAGGGCTAGGGTTAGGGTTAGGGATAGCGTTACGGTTAGGGTAAGGGTTAGGGATAGGGTTAGGGTTAGGGTTTGGGTTTGGTTTGGTTTTAGGTTTAGGGTTATGGTTAGGGTTAGTGTTATGATTAGGGTATTGTTTTAGGTTATGGTTAGGGTTAGGGTTAGGGTTAGGGTTAGGGTTTGAATTAGGTTTAGCGTTAGGGTTAGGTGTACGGTTAGGGTTTGAGTTAGGTTTAGGTTTAGGGTTAGTGTTAGGGTTTGGGTTTGGGTTTGGTTTGGGTTTAAGGTTAGGGTTATGATTAGGGTTCGGGTTAGGATTAGGGTTTGGGTTTGGATTAGGTGTAGGGTTAGGGTTAGGGTTTGGGTTAGGTTTAGGGTTTGGGTTTGGGTTAGGGTTAGAGTTATGGTTAGGGTTAGGGTTAGGGTTTGGGTTAGGATTAGGGTTTGGGTTAGGGTTAGGTTTAGGGTTAGGGTTTGGGTTAGGGCTAGGGTTAGGGTTAGGGATAGGGTTTGGATTAGAGGTAGGGTTAGGGTTATGGTTAGGGTTAGGGTGAGGGTTAGGGTTAGGGTTAGGTTTTGAGTTTGCTTTTGGGTCAGGTTTAGCGATTGGTTTAGGGTTAGGGTTCGTGTTTGGGTTAGGGTTAGGGTTAGGGTTAGGTTTCGGGTTTGGGTAATGTTAGGGGTAGGGATAGGGTTAGGTTTAGTGTTCGGGTTTGGGTTAGGGTTAGGGTTAGCGTTTGGGTTTGGGTTTCGATTAGGGTTTGGGTTAGGGTTAGGGTTAGTGTTTGGGTTAGGGTTAGGATTAGGGTTAGGGTTTGTGGTCAGGGGTTAGTTCTAGGGTTAGGCTTAGGGTTTGGGTTAGGGTTAGGATTAGGGTGTGGGGTAGGGTTAGGGTTAAGGTTTGGGTAAGGGTTAGGGTTAGTTTTAGGGTTAGGGTTAGGGTTAGGGTTAGGGTTAGGGTTAGGGTTTAGGTTAGGATTAGGTTTAGGGTTTATGCAAGGGTTAAGTTTAGGTTTAGGGTTAGGGTTAGGGGTTAGGGTTTAGGTTTGGGTTAGGGTTTATTTTTGAGTTAGGGTTAGGTTTAGGGTTAGGGTTAGGGTTAGGATTTGGGTTAGCGTTAGGATTAAGGTTAGCATTAGGTTTAGGCTTTAGGTTTAGAGCTGGATTAGGGTTAGGTTTAGTGTTAGGGTTAGGTTTAGAGGTAGGGATAGGGGTTAGGGTTAGGGCTAGGGTTAGCGTAGGGTTGAGGGTTAGGGTTAGGTTTAGGGTTAGGGTTAGGGTTCGGGTTTGGGATAGGGTTAGGGTTAGGGTTACGGTTAGGGTTAGGGTTAGGGTTAGGGTTTGGGTTAGGATTAGGTTTAGGGTTCGGGTTTGTGTTACGGTTAGATTTAGGGTCAGGGTTTGGGTTAGGATCAGGTTTAGGGTTAGGGTTTGGGTTAGGGCTAGGGTTAGGGTTAGGGATAGCGTTAGGGTTAGGGTAAGGGTTAGGGATAGGGTTAGGGTTAGGGTTTCGGTTTTGGCTTGTGTTAGGGTTCGGGTTACGGTTAGGGTTAGTGTTAGGATTAAGGTATGGGTATAGGTTATGTTTAGGGTTTGGGCTAGGCTTAGGATTAGTGTTAGGGTTAGGTTTGGGTTTGTGTTAGGGTTAGGAGGAGGGTTAGGGTTAGGATTTGAGTTTGGTTTTGGGTTAGGTTTAGCGATAGGGTTAAGGTTAGGGTTCGGGTTCGGTTTTGGGTTATGGTTAGGGTTAGGGTGAGGGTGAGGGTTTGGGTAAGGGTTAAGATTAGGAATAGGGTTACGTTTAGTGTTCGGGTTTGGGTTAGGGTTAGGGTTAGTGTTAGTGTTTGGGTTTGGGTTTGGATTAGATTTAGGGTTAGGGTTAGCGTTAGTGTTTGGTTTAGGGTTAGGATTAGGGTTAGGGTTTGGGTCAGGGGTTAGGGCTAGGGTTAGGGTTAGCATTTGAGTTAGGGTTAGGGTTAGGGTTTTGGTTAGGGTTAGGGTTAAGGTTTGTGTAAGGGTTAGGGTTAGGGTTAGGTTTTGGTTTAGGGATAGGTTTAGGGTTAGGGTTATTGTTAGTGTTAAGGTTTGTATTAGGGCTAGAGTTAGGGTTTGTCTTTGGTTTTGGGTTAGGGTTAGGGTTAGGGTTAGTGTTAGGATTAGGGTTTGGGTTTTGGTTAAGGTTAGGGTAAGTGTAGGGGTTTGGGTTAGGGTTACGGTTAGGGTTAGGGTTAGGGTTAGGATTTGGGTTAGGGTTAGGGTTAGGCTTTGGGTTATGGTTTGGGTTTTGGTTAGGGTTAGGGCTAGGGTTCGGATTTGGTTTGGGTTAGGGTTAAGGTTAGGGTTAGGGTTTGGATTAGGGTTAGGGTTAGGGTTTGGGTTTTGGTTTGGTTTAGGTTTAGGGTTAGGGTTAGGATTAGGGTTCGGGTTAGGATTAGGGTTTCGATTTGGATTAGGGTTAGGGTTTGGGTTAGGGTTAGTTTGGGTTTGAGTTAGGGTGAGGGTTATGGTTAGGGTTAGGGTTATGGTTTTGGTTAGGATTAGGGTTCGGGTCAGGGTTAGGGTTACGGTTAGGGTTTAGGTTTGGGTTAGGGTTTGGTTTTGAGTTAGGTTTAGGGTTAGGGTTAGGGTTAGGGTTTGGTTATGGTTAGGATTAGGGGCAGGGTTAGGGTTTGGGTTAGAGCTGGTGTTAGGTTTAGGGTTTGGGTTAGGGTTAGGGTTAGGTTTAGGGTTTGGGTTAGGGTTAATGTTAGGTTTAGGGGTTAGGGTTAGGATTAGGTTTCAGGTTAGGGTTAGGGTTAGGGTTAGGGTTAGGTTTTGGGTTAGGATTAGGTTTAGGGTTCGGGTTTGGGTTAGGGTTAGGGTTAGGTTTAGGGTTTGGGTTAGGGCTAGTGTTAGGGTTAGGGTTAGGGTTAGGGTTTGGGTTAGGGTTAGGATTAGGGGTAGGGTTAGGGTTTGGGTTAGAGCTCGGGTTAGGGTTAGGGTTAGGGTTTGGGTTAGGGCTAGGGTTAGGTTTAGGTTTATGGATAGGGTTAGGTTTTCGGTTAGGGTTAGGGTTAAGGTTTGGGTAAGGGTAAGGGTAAGGGTTGGGGTTAGGTTAACGGATAGGTTAAGGGAAAGCTTTAGGGTTAGTGTTAAGGTATGGATTAGGGTTAGAGTTCGGGTTTGGCTTTGGTTTTCGGTTAGGGTAAGAGTAAGGTTTAGGGTTAGTGTTAGGATTAGGGTTAGGGTTTGGGTTAATGTTAGGGTTAGGGTTTGGGTTAGGGTTATGTTTAGGGTTAGGGTTAGGGTTAGGATTTGGGTTAAGGTTAGGATTAGGGTTTGGGTTTTGGTTAGGTTTAGGGATAGGGTTCGGGTTTGGTTTGGGTTAGGGTTAGGGTTAGGGTTAGGGTTTGGATAAGGGTTAGGGTTAGGGTTAGGTGTAGCGTTAGGGTTTGGGTTAGGTTTAGGGTTAGGGTTAGTGTTAGGGTTTGGGTTTGGGTTTGGTTTAGGTTTAGGGTTAGGGTTAGGATTAGGGTTATGGTTAGAGTTAGGGTTTGGGTTTGGATTAGGTTTAGAGTTAGTGTTAGGGTTTGGGTTAGGGTTAGGGTTTGGTTTTGGGTTAGGGTTAGGGTTACGGTTAGGGTTAGGGTTAGGGTTTGGGTTAGGATTAGGGTTAGGGTTAGGGTTTGGGTTAAGGTTATGGTAAGGGTTACGGTTAGGATTTAAGTTTGGGTTAGGGTTTGATTTTGAGTTAGGATTAGGGTTAGGTTTTGGATTAGGGTTAGGCATCAGGGGTTAGGGTTAGTGTTAGGGTTTGGGTTAGGGTTAGGATAAGGGGCAGGCTTAGGGTTTGGGTTAGGGTTAGGGTTAGGGTTAGGGTTTGGGTTAGGCTTAGGGTTAGGTTTGGTGTTTGGGTTAGCGTTAATGTTAGGTTTAGTGGTTAGTGTTAGGGTTAGGGTTCAGGTTAGTGTTAGGGTTAGTGTTAGGGTTAGGGTTTGGGTTAGGATTAGGTTTAGGGCTCGGGTTTGGGTTAGGTTTAGGGTTAGGCTTAGAGTTTGGGTTAGGGTTAGGTTTAGTGTTAGGGTTAGGGTATGTGTTTGGTTTTGTGTTAGGTTTAGCGATAGGGTTAGGTTTAAGGTTCGGGTTTGGTTTAGGGTTAGGGTTAGGGTAAGGTTTTGGGTTAGGGTTAGGTTTAGGGTTAATGTTAGGATTAGGGTTTTCATTTATTTTAGGGTTAGGGTTACTGTCAGGGTTTGGGTAAGGATTAGGTTTAGGGTTAGAGTTAGGGTTAGATTTAGGGTGAGGGTTAGGGTTAGGTTTAGGGTTTGGGTTAGGATTAGGGTTATGGTTTGGGCAAGTGTTAGGGTTAGGTTTAGGGTTAGGGTTAGTGGTTAGGGTTTGGATTTGGGTTAGTGTTTGGGTTAGGGTTTGGGTTAGGGTTAGGGTTAGTGTTAGGGGATAGGTGTTAGGGTTTGGGTTAGGGTGAGGGTTAGTTTTAGGGTTTGGGTTAGGGTTTGGGTTAGGGTTAGGGTTTGGGTTAGAGTTAGGGTTAGGGTTTGGGTTAGGGTTAGGTTTAGGGTCAAAATTTGGGTTAGGGCTAGGGTTAGGGTTAAGGTTAGGGTATTGGTTTGGTTTAGGGTTAGGGTTAGGTTTTCGGTTAGGGTTTGTGTTAGCGTTAGTATTAGGGTTTGGATTAGTTTTAGGGTTAGGGTTAGGGTTAGGGTTAGGGTTTGGGTTAGGGTTAGGGTTATTATTTGGTTTAGGTTTAGGGTTAGGGTAGGTTTAGTGTTAGGGTATGGTTTTGGGTTAGGGTTAGGGTTAGGGTTATTGTTAGGGTTAGGGTTAGGGTTTGGTTTGGGTTAGGATTAGGGTTAGGGTTAGGGTTATGGTTAGGGTTAAGGTTAGCATTAGGGTCATGATTAGAGTTTGGCTTTAGGTTAGGGTTAGGGTTAGGGTTAGGTTTAGGGTTTGGGTTAGGGTTACGGTTAGGGTTAGGGTTAGGGTTAGGGTTAGGGTTAGTGTTTAGGTTAGGGCTAGGGTTAGGATTAGGGTTAGGGTTTGGGTTAGGGTTAGGGTTAGGATTAGAGTGAGGGTTAGGGTTAGGGGTTAGGGTTAGGGATAAGGTTATTGTTAGCTTTAGGGTTAGGTTAAGGTTTAGGTTTAGGGTTAGGGTTAGGGTTTGGGTTAGTGTAAGGGTTTGGGTTAGGGTGATGGTTAGGTTTAGGGTTAGTGTTAGATTTTGGGTTAGGGTTAGCGTTAGTGTTAGGGTTAGTGTTTGGGTTAGGGTTAGGGTTAGGTTTAGGGTGAGGGTTAGGGGTTAGGGTTAGGGATAGGGTTATTGTTAGCTTTGTGGTTAGGGTTAGCTTTATTGTTCGGGATAGGGTTAGAGTTTGGGGTAGGGTTAGGGTTAGGGTTAGGGTTAAGGTTTGGGTTAGAGTTAGTGTTCGTGTCAGAGTCAGGGTGAGGGTTTGGGTTAGGGTTAGGTTTATGGTTTGGGTTTGGGTTAGGGTTAGGTTTAGGGTTAGGGTTAGGGTAAGGGTTAGAGTTAGGGTTAGGGTTACGTTTAGGGTTTGGGTTAGATTTAGGGTTAGGGTTAGGATTAGGGTTAGGGTTTGGGTTTTCGTTATGGTTAGGGTAAGGTTTAGTGTTTGGGTTAGGGTTAGGGTTAGGGTTAAAGTTAGGGTTAGGCGTTAGTTTTAGGGCTGAATTAGGGTTAGGGTTAGGGTTAGGGTTAGGGTTAGGGTTAGGGTTAGGGTTTAGGGTTAGGGTTAGGTTTAGGGTTAGGGTTAGGGTTCGGGTTTTTGTTAGGGTCAGGGTTAGGGTTTGGGTTTGGGTTTGTGTTAGGGTTAGGGATAGTGTTAGGGTTAGGATTAGGGTTTGGGTTAGGGTGAGGGTTAGGGTTAGGGTTAGTGTTAGGTTTTGGTTTAGGGTTAGGGTTAGAGTTAGGGTTTGGGTAAGCGTTAGGGTTGGCGTTCGGGTTAGGGTTAGGGTTAGGGTTAGGCATAGGGTAAGGTTTAAGTTTAGGGTTTGGGAAAGTGTTAGGTTTAGAGATAGAGTTAGGTTTAGGGTTAGGGTTTGGGTTAGGGTTAGGCTTAGGGTTAGGGTTTGGGTTTGGGTTTGTGTTAGGGTTAGGGTTAGGATTAGGGTTAGTGTTAGGATTAGGGTTTCGCTTTAGGTTAGGTTTAGGGTTAGGGTTAGTGTTTCGGTAAGTGTTAGGTTTAGGGTTAGGGTTTGGTTTAGGGTTAGGGTTAGTGTTAGGGTTAGCGTTTGGAATAGGGTTAGGGATAGGTTTAGGGTTAGGGGTTAGGGTTAGGGCTAGGGTAAAGGTTAGGTTTACGGTTAGGGTTAGATTTAGGGTTAGGGTTAGGCTTAGAGTTTGGGTTAGGGTTAGGGTTAGTGTTAGGGTTAGGGTGTGTGTTTGTTTTTGGGTCAGGTTTAGCGATAGGGTTAGGGTTAGGTTTCGGGTTTGGTTTAGGGTTAGGGTTAGGGTTAGGGTTTGGGTAAGTGTTAGGGTTAGGGATAGGGTTAGGTTTAGTGTTCGGGTTTGGGTTAGGGTTAGGGTTAGGGTTAGGTTTTGGGTTAGGGTTAGGGTTAAGGTTTGGGTAAGGGTCAGGATTATGGTTAGTGTTTGGTTTACGGATAGGTATAGGGATAGGGTTAGGGTTAGTGTTAAGGTTTGGATTAGGGTTAGAGTTAGGGTTTGGCTTTGGTTTTGGTTTAGGGTTAGGGTTATGGTTAGGGTTAGAGTTAGGATTAGGGTTTGGGTTTGGGTTAGGGTTAGGGTTAGGTTTAGGATTACGGTTAGGGTTAGGGTTAGGGTTAGGATTTGTGTTAGGGTTGGATTAGGGTTTGGGTTAATGTTTGGATTTTGGTTAGGGTTAGGGCTAAGTTTCGGGTTTGGTTTCGGTTATGGTTAGGGTTAGCGTTAGGATTTGGATTAGGGTTAGGGTTAGGTGTAGGGTTAGGGATTGGGTTAGGTTTAGGGTTAGGGTTAGTGTTAGGGTTTGGATTTGGGTTTGGTTGAGGTTTAGGTTTAGGGTTAGGATTAGGTTTCGGGTTAGGATTAGGGTTTGGGTTTGGGTTAGGGTTAGAGTTAGGGTCAGGGTTTGTGTTAGGGTTAGGGTTTGGTTTTGGGTTAGGGTTAGGGTTATGGTTAGGGTTTGGGATAGCATTAGGGATAGGGTTTGGGTTAGGTTTACGGTCAGTGTTACGGTTAGGATTTAGGTTTGGGTTAGGGTTTGGTTTTGAGTTAGGGTTAGGGTTAGGGTTAGGTTTAGGGTTAGGCATCAGGGGTTAGGGTTAGGGTTAGTGTTAGGGTTTGGCTTAGGGTTAGGATTAGGGGCAGTGTTAGTATTTGGGTTAGAGTTAGGGTTAGGATTATGGTTTGGGTTAGGGTTAGTGTTAGGTTTAGGGTTTGGGTTAGGGTTAAAGTTATGTTTAGTGGTTAGGGTTAGGGTTAGGGTTTGGGTTAGGGTTAGAGTTATGGTTAGGCTTAGGGTTTGGGTTAGGATTAGGTTTAGGGTCAGGGTTTGGGTTAGGGTTAGGTTTAGGGTTAGGGTTTGGGTTAGGGCTAGGGTTAGGGTTAGGGTTAGGGATAGTGTTAGGGTTAGGGTAAGGGTTAGGGATATGGTTACGGTTAGGGTTTGGGTTTTGGTTTGTGTTAGGGTTAGGGTTACGGTTAGGGTTATTGTTAGGATTAAGGTATGGGTTTAGGTTATGGTTACGGTTTGGGTTAGGGTTAGGTTTAGGGTTTGGGTTAGGTTTGGTTGTGGGTTAGGTTTAGCGATAGGGTTAAAGTTAGGGTTCGGTTTCGGGTTTGGGTTAGGGTTAGGGTTAGGGTGAGGGTGAGGGTTTGGGTAAGTGTTAGGGTTAGGGGTAGGGTTAGGTTTAGTTTTCGGGTTTGGGTTAGTGTTAGGGTTCGTGCTAGGGTTTGGGTTTGGATTTGGATTAGAGTTAGGGTTAGGGTTAGCGTTAGTGTTTGGTTTAGGGTTAGGGTTAGGGTTAGCCTTAGGGTTATGATTAGAATTTGGATTTGGGTTAGGGTTAGGGTTAGGGTTACGGTTAGGGTTAGGGTTAGGGTTAGGGTTAGTTTTAGGGTTAGGGGTAGTGTTTGGGTTAGGGCTAGGGTTAGGATTAGTTTTAGGGTTTGCATTAGGGTTAGGGATAGGGTTAGAATGAGGGTTAGGGTTAGGGGTTAGGGTTAGGGATAGGGTTATTGTTAGCTTTAGGATTAGGGTTAGGTTTAGGGTTAGGGTTAGTATTAGGGTTTGGTTTAGGGTAAGGTTTTGGCTTAGGGTGATGGTTAGGTTTAGGGTTAGTGTTAGATTTTGTTTTAGGGTTAGGGTTTGGATAAGTATTAGTGTTAGGGTTTCGGTTAGGGTTATGTTTATTGTTAGGGTTAGTGTTTGGGTTAGGGTTAGAATGAGGGTTAGGGTTAGGCGTTAGGGTTAGGGATAGGGTTATTGTTAGCTTTATGGTTAGGCTTAGGTTTAGGGTTTGGGTAAGGGTTAGGGTTTTGGTTAGGGTTAGGGTTAGGGTTAGGCTTTAGGTTTAGGGCTGAATTAGGGTTAGGTTTAGTGTTAGGGTTAGATTTAGGGTTAGGGTTAGGGGTTAGGGTTAGGGCTAGGCTTAGTGTAGGGTTTAGGGTTAGGGTTAAGTTTAGGGTTAGGGTTAGGGTTAGGCTTCGGGTTTGTGTTAGGGTTAGGGTTTGGGTTTGTGTTTGTTTTAGGGTTAAGGATAGTGTTAGGGTTAGGGTTAGAGTTTGGGTTAGGGTGAGGGTTAGGGTTAGGGTTAGGGTTAGGTTTTGGTTTAGGGTTAGGTTTTGGGTAAGGGTTAGGGTTAGCGTTAGGGTTAGGGTTAGGTTTAGGGTATGTTTTAGGGTTAGGGTTAGGGTTAGGGTTAGGGTTTGAGTTTGGATTTGGGTTAGGATTAGCGATAGGGTTAGTGTTAGGGTTCGGGTTTGGTATAGGGTTAGGATTAGGGTTAGGGTTAGGGTTTGGGTTAGTTTTAGGGTTAGGGATAGGGTTAGGTTTTGGGTTAGGGTTAGGGTTAAGGTTTGGGTAAGTGTTAGGGTTAGCGTTAGGGTTTGGTTTACGGATAGGTTTAGGGATAGGGATAGGGTTAGGGTTAGGGTTAGGGTTAGGGTTTGGGTTAGGGTTAGGATTACGGGCAGGGTTAGGGTTTGGGTTAGAGTTAGTGTTAGGGTTAGGGTTTGGGTTAGGGTTAGGGTTAGGGTTAGGGTTAGGGTTTGGTTCAGGATTAGGTTTAGGGTTCGGTTTTGGGTTACGGTTTGGGTTAGGGCTAGGGTTAGGGTTAGGGAAAGCGTTAGGGAAAGCGTTAGGGTTAGGGTAAGGGTTAGGGATAGGGTTAGGGTTAGGGTTTGGGTTTTGGTTTGGGTTAGGGTTAGGGTTACGGTTAGGGTTATTGTTAGGATTCAGGTATGGGTTTAGGTTATGGTTACGGTTTGGGTTAGGGTTACGTTTAGGGTTTGGGTTAGGTTTGGTTTTGGGTTAGTTTTAGCGATAGGGTTAAAGTTAGGGTTCGGGTTCCGGTTTGGGTTAGGGTTAGGGTTAGGGTGAGGGTGAGGTTTTGGGTAAGTGTTAATGTTAGGGATAGGGTTAGGTTTAGTTTTCGGGTTTGGGTTAGTGTTAAGGTTAGTGCTAGGGTTTGGGTTTGGTTTGGATTAGAGTTAGGGTTAGGGTTAGCGTTAGTGTTTGGTTTAGGGTTAGGGTTAGGGTTAGCCTTAGGGTTATGATTAGAATTTGGGTTTGGGTTAGGGTTAGGGTTAGGGGTAGGTTTAGGTTTGGGTTAGGGTTTGGGTTAGGGTTACGGTTAGGTTTAGGGTTAGGGTTAGGGTTAGGGTTAGGGTTAGGTGTAGTGTTTGGGTTAGGGCTAGGGTTAGGATTAGGTTTAGGGTTTGCATTAGGGTTAGGGATAGGGTTAGAATGAGGGTTAGGATTAGGGGTTAGGGTTAGGGAGAGGGTTATTGTTAGCTTTAGGATTAGGGTTAGGTTTAGGGTTAGGGTTAGGGTTAGGGTTTGGTTTAGGGTAAGGTTTTGGGTTAGGGTGATGGTTAATTTTAGGGTTAGTGTTAGATTTTGTGTTAGGGTTAGGGTTAGGGTTTGGATATGTATTAGTGTTAGGTTTGGGTTAGGGTTATGGTTACTGTTAGGGTTAGTGTTTGGGTTAGGTTTAGGGTTAGGGTTAGAATGAGGGTTAGGGTTAGGTGTTAGGTTAGGGATAGGGTTATTGTTAGCTTTATGATTAGGCTTAGGTTTAGGGTTCGGGTAAGGGTTAGGGTTTTGGTTAGGGTTAGGGTTAGGGTTAGGGTTAGGGTTTGGGTTAGAGTTAGTGTTAAGGTCAGGGTCATGGTGAGGATTTGGGTTAGGGTTAGGTTTATGGTTTGGGTTTGGTTAGGGTTAGGTTTAGGGTTAGGGTTAGGGTTAGAGTTAGGGTTAGGGTTACAGTTAGGTTTTGGGTTAGATTTAGGGTCAGTGTTAGGATTAGGGTTAGGGTTTGGGGTTAGGGGTTAGGCTTAGGCTTATGGTTAGGGTTTGGGTTAGTGTTAGGGTTAGTGTTTGGGTAAGTGTTAGGGTTAGGGATAGGGTTAGGGTTACGGGTTATGGTTAGGGCTAGGGTTAGCATAGGGTTTAGGGTTAGGGTTAGGTTTTGGGTTAGGGTTAGGGTTAGGGTTAGGGTTTGGGTTAGGGTTAGGATTAGGGGCAGGGTTAGGGTTTGGGATAGAGTTAGGGTTAGGGTTAGGGTTTGGGTTAGGGTTAGGGTTAGGGTTAGGGTTAGGTTTAGGGTTAGGCATCAGGGGTTAGGGTTAGGGTTAGGGTTAGTGTTTGGGTTAGGGTTAGGATTAGGGGCAGGGTTAGGGTTTGGGATAGAGTTAGGGTTAGGGTTAGGGTTTGGGTTAGGGTTAGGGTTACAGTTAGGGTTTGGGTTAGATTTAGGGTCAGTGTTAGGATTAGGGTTAGGGTTTGGGTTTTAGTTAGGGTTAGGGTAAGGGTTAGTGTTTAGGTTAGGGTTAGGGTTAGGGTTAGCGTTAGGGTCAGGCGTTAGGTTTAGTTCTGAATTAGGGTTAGGTTTAGGGTTAGGGTTAGATTTAGGGTTAGGGTTACGGGTTAGGGTTAGGGCTAGGGTTAGCATAGGGTTTAGGGTTAGGGTTAATTTTAGGGTTAGGGTTAGGGTTAGGCTTCGGGTTTGTGTTAGGGTTAGGGTTAGGGTTTGGGTTTGTGTTTGTGTTAGGGTTAAGGATAGTGTTAGGGTTAGGGTTAGAGTTTGGGTTAGGGTTAGGGTTAGGGTTAGGGTTAGGGTTTGAGTTTGGTTTTGGGTTAGGATTAGCGATAGGGTTAGGGTTAGGGTTCGGGTTTGGTATAGGGTTAGGATTAGGGTTAGGGTTAGGGTTTGGGTAAGTGTTAGGGTTAGGGATAGGGTTAGGTTTTGGGTTAGGGTTAGGGTTAAGGTTTGGGTAAGGGTTAGGGTTAGGGTTTGGTTTACGGATAGGTTTAGGGATAGGGATAGGGTTAGTGTTAAGGTTTGGATTAGGGTTAGAGGTCGGGTTTGATTTGGTTTTGCGTTAGGGTTAGGGTTAGGGTTAGGGTTTGGGTTAGGGTTACGGTTAGGGTTAGGGTTAGGTTTAGGATTTGGGTTAGGGTTATGATTAGGGTTTGGGTTTTGGTTAGGGTTAGGGCTAGGGTTCGGGTTTGGTTTCGGTTAGGGTTAGGGTTAGGACTTTGGATTAGGCTTAGTGTTAGGGTTAGGTGTAGGGTTAGGGTTTGGTTTAGGTTTAGGGTTAGGGTTGGTGTTAGGGTTTGGGTTTGGGTTTGGTTTAGGTTTAGGGTTAGGGTTAGGATTAGGGTTCAGGTTAGGATTAGGGTTTGGGTTTGGGTTAGGGTTAGAGTTAGGGTTAGGGTTTGGGTTAGGCTTAGGGTTTGGTTTTGGGTCAGGTTTACGGTTATGGTTAGGGTTAGGGTTAGGTTTTGGGTTAGGATTAGGGTTAGGATTAGGGTTTGGGTTAGGGTTACGGTTAGGTTTACGGTTAGGATTTAATTTTGGGTTAGGATTTGGTTTTGAGTTACGGTTAGGGTTAGGGTTAGGGTTAGGTTTAGGGTTAGGCATCAGGGGTTAGGGTTAGGGTTAGGGTTAGGGTTTGGGTTAGGGTTAGGATTAGGGGCAGGGTTAGGGTTTGGGATAGAGTTAGGGTTAGGGTTAGGGTTTGGGTTAGGGTTAGGGTTAGGGTTAGGGTTAGGTTTAGGGTTAGGCATCAGGGGTTAGGGTTAGGGTTAGGGTTAGGGTTGGGGTTAGGGTTAGGATTAGGGGCAGTGTTAGGGTTTGGGATAGAGTAAGGGTTAGGGTTAGGGTTTGGGTTAGGGTTAGTGTTAGGTTTAGGGTTAGGGTTAGAGTTAGTGTTAGGTTTAATGGTTAGGGTTAGGGTTAGGGTTTGGGTTAGATTTAGGGTTAGGGTTAGGGTTTGGTTTAGGATTAGGTTTAGGGTTCGGTTTTGGGTTAGGTTTAGGGCTAAGGACAGGGTTAGGGTTAGGGTTAGGTTTAGGGTTAGGGTTTGGTTTAGGGCTAGGTTTAGGGTTAGGGATAGCGTTAGGGTTAGGGTAAGGGTTAGGGATAGGGTTAGGGTTAGGGTTTGGGTTTTGGTTTGGGTTAGGGTTAGGGTTACGTTTAGGGTTAGTGTTACGATTAGGGTATGGGTTTAGGTTATGGTTAGGGTTTGGGTTAGGGTTAGGGTTAGGGTTAG
The DNA here is from genome assembly GCA_035773235.1 of Eospalax fontanierii. Lineage (NCBI taxonomy): Eukaryota > Metazoa > Chordata > Mammalia > Rodentia > Spalacidae > Eospalax > Eospalax fontanierii. Next base: position 852,992 of record JAJHUQ010000039.1, on the reverse strand, counting down.
GTTTGGGTTTGGGTTAGGTTTACGAAGAGGGTTAGGGTTAGGGTTACGGTTTGAGTTTGGTTTTGGGTTAGGTTTAGCGATAGGGTTAAGGTTAGAGTTCGGGTTTGGGTTTGGGTTAGGGTTAGTGTTAGGGTCAGGGTGAGGGTTTGGGTAAGTGTTAGGATTAGGGATAGAGTTAGGTTCAGTTTTCGGGTTTGTGTTAGGGTTAGGGTTAGTGTTTGGCTTAGGATTAGGTTTAGGGTTCCGGTTTGGGTTAAGGTTAGGGTTAGGGGTAGGGTTTGGGTTAGGGCTGGGGTTAGGTTTAGGGATAGCATTAAGGTTAGGGATAGGGTTAGGGATACGGTTAGGGTTAGGGTTTGGGTTTGGGTTAGGTTTAGGGTTACGGTTAGGGTTAGTGTTAGGATTAGGGTATGGGTTTAGGTTATGGTTAGGGTTTGGGTTAGGGTTAGGGTTTGGTTTGGGTTTGGGTTAGGGTTAGGGTGAGGGTTAGGTTTAGGGTTTGGTGTTGGGTTAGGGTTAGGGTTAGGGTTAGGGTTTGGTTTGGGTTAGTGTTAGGGTTAGGTTTAGTATGAGCGATAGGTTTAGGGTTTTGGGTTGGGTTCGGTTTTGGGTTAGGGTTATGGTTAGAGTTAGGGTTTGCGTTAGGGTTAGGGTTAGGGTTAGGGTTAGTGGTAGGGTTTGTGTTTGGATTTTTCTTAGGTTTAGGGTTAGGGTTAGGATTAGGGTTAGGGTTAGGGTTTGGGTTAGGGTATTTTTTTGGTTTAGGGTTAGGGTTAGGTTTTCGGTTAGGGTTTGTGTTAGCGTTAGTATTAGGGTTTGGATTAGTTTTAGGGTTAGGGTTAGGGTTAGGGTTAGGGTTTGGGTTAGGGTTAGGGTTAGGGTTAGGGTTAGGGTTAGTGTTTGGGTTAGGATTAGGGTTAGGGTTAGGGTTAGGTTTAGGGTTTGGGTTAGGGTTAATGTTAGGTTTAGTGGTTAGGGTTAGGGTTCGGGTTCGGGTTAGGGTTAGGGTTAGGGTTTGGGTTAGGATTAGGTTTAGGGTTCGGGTTTGTGTTAGGGTTAGATTTAGGGTCACGGTTTGGGTTAGGATTAGGTGTAGGGTTAGGGTTTGGTTTAGGGCTAGGGTTAGGGTTAGGGATAGCGTTAGGGTTAGGGTAAGGGTTAGGGATAGGGTTAGGGTTAGGGTTTCGGTTTTGGCTTGTGTTAGGGTTCGGGTTACGGTTAGGGTTAGTGTTAGGATTAAGGTATGGGTATAGGTTATGTTTAGGGTTTGGGCTAGGCTTAGGATTAGTGTTAGGGTTAGGTTTGGGTTTGTGTTAGGGTTAGGAGGAGGGTTAGGGTTAGGGTTTGAGTTTGGTTTTGGGTTAGGTTTAGCGATAGGGTTAAGGTTAGGGTTCGGGTTCGGGTTTGGGTTATGGTTAGGGTTAGGGTGAGGGTGAGGGTTTGGGTCAGGGTTAAGATTAGGAATAGGGTTAGGTTTAGTGTTCGGGTTTGGGTTAGGGTTAGGGTTAGTGTTAGGGTTTGGGTTTGGGTTTGGATTAGATTTAGGGTTAGGGTTAGCATTAGTGTTTGGTTTAGGGTTAGGATTAGGGTTAGGGTTTGGGTCAGGGGTTAGGGCTAGGGTTAGGGTTAGCATTTGAGTTAGGGTTATGGTTAGGGTTAGGGTTTTGGTTAGGGTTAGGGTTAAGGTTTGTGTAAGGGTTAGGGTTAGGGTTAGGTTTTGGTTTAGGGATAGGTTTAGGGATAGGGTTATTGTTAGTGTTAAGGTTTGTATTAGGGCTAGAGTTAGGGTTTGTCTTTGGTTTTGCGTTAGGGTTAGGGTTAGGGTTAGTGTTAGGATTAGGGTTTGGATTTTGGTTAAGGTTAGGGTAAGTGTTGGGGTTTGGGTTAGGGTTACGGTTAGGGTTAGGGTTAGGGTTAGGATTTGGGTTAGGGTTAGGGTTAGGGTTAGGATTAGGGGCACGGTTAGGGTTTGGGTTAGAGCTCGGGTTAGGGTTAGGGTTAGTGTTTGGGTTAGGGCTAGGGTTAGGTTTAGGGTTATGGATAGGGTTCGGTTTTCGGTTAGGGTTAGGGTTAAGGTTTGGGTAATGGTTAGGGTTAGGGTTAGGGTTTGGTTTACGGATAGGTTTAGGGATAGCGTTAGGGTTAGTGTTAAGGTTTGGATTAGGGTTAGAGTTAGCGTTTGGCTTTGGTTTTCGGTTAGGGTTAGAGTAAGGTTTAGGGTTAGTGTTAGGATTAGCGTTAGGGTTTGGGTTAGGGTTAGGGTTAGGGTTTGGGTTAGGGTTATGTTTAGGGTTAGGGTTAGGGTTAGGATTTGGGTTAAGGTTAGGATTAGGGTTTGGGTTTTGGTTAGGTTTAGGGATAGGGTTCGGGTTTCCTTTGGGTTAGGGTTAGGGTTAGGGTTAATGTTTGGATTAGGGTTAGGGTTAGGGTTAGGTGTAGGGTTAGGGTTTGGGGTAGGATTAGGGTTGGGGATGGTGTTGGGGTGTGGGTTTGGGTTTGGTTTAGGTTTAGGGTTAGGGTTAGAATTAGGGTTCGGGTTAGGATTAGGGTTTGGGTTTTGGTTAGGTTTAGAGTTAGGGTTAAGGTTTGGGTTAGGGTTAGGGTTTGGTTTTGGTTTAGGTTTAGGGTTACGGTTAGGGTTAGGGTTAGGGTTTGGGTTAGGATTAGGGTTAGGGTTAGGGTTTGGGTTAAGGTTACGGTTAGGGTTATGGTTAGGATTTAAGTTTGGGTTAGGGTTTGGTTTTGAGTTAGGATTAGGGTTAGGTTTTGGATTAGGGTTAGGCATCAGGGGTTAGGGTTAGTGTTAAGGTTTGGGTTAGGGTTAGGATAAGGGGCAGGCTTAGGGTTTGGGTTAGGGTTAGGGTTAGGGTTAGGGTTTGGGTTAGGCTTAGGGTTATGTTTAGTGTTTGGGTTAGCGTTAATGTTAGGTTTAGTGGTTAGTGTTAGGGTTAGGGTTTGGGTTAGTGTTAGGGTTAGTGTTAGGGTTAGGGTTTGGGTTAGGATTAGGTTTAGGGCTCGGGTTTGGGTTAGGGTTAGGGTTAGACTTAGAATTTGGGTTAGGGTTAGGGTTAGTGTTAGGGTTAGGGTGTGTGTTTGGTTTTGGGTTAGGTTTAGCGATAGGGTTAGGGTTAGGGTTCGGGTTTGGTTTAGGGTTAGGGTTAGGGTAAGGGTTTGGGTTAGGGTTAGGTTTAGGGTTAATGTTAGGATTAGGGTTTTCATTTATTTTAGGGTTAGGGTTACGGTCAGGGTTTGGGTAAGGATTAGGTTTATTGTTAGAGTTAGGGTTAGATTTAGGGTGAGGGTTAGGGTTAGGTTTAGGGTTTGGGTTAGGATTAGGGTTATGGTTTGGGCAAGTGTTAGGGTTAGGTTTAGGGTTAGTGTTAGTGGTTAGGGTTTGGATTTGGGTTAGTGTTTGGGTTAGGGTTTGGGTTAGGGTTAGGGTTAATGTTAGGGGATAGGTGTTAGGGTTTGGGTTAGGGTGAGGGTTAGTTTTAGGGTTTGGATTAGGGTTACGATTAGGGTTAGGGTTTGGGTTAGAGTTAGGGTTAGGGTTTGGGTTAGGGTATTTTTTTGGTTTAGGGTTAGGGTTAGGTTTTCGGTTAGGGTTTGTGTTAGCGTTAGTATTAGGGTTTGGATTAGTTTTAGGGTTAGGGTTAGGGTTAGGGTTAGGGTTTGGGTTAGGGTTAGGGTTATTGTTTGGTTTAGGTTTAGGGTTAGGGTTAGGGTTAGGGTTAGGGTTAGGGTTAGGCGTTAGTTTTAGGGCTGAATTAGGGTTACGTTTAGTGTTAGGGTTACATTTAGGGTTAGGATTAGGGGTTAGGGTTAGCGTAGGGTTTAGGGTTAGGGTTAGGGTTAGGGTTAGGGTTAGGTTTAGGGTTAGGATTAGAGTGAGGGTTAGGGTTAGGGGTTAGGGTTAGGGATAAGGTTATTGTTAGCTTTAGGGTTAGGTTTAGGTTTAGGGTTAGGGTTAGGGTTAGGGTTTGGGTTAGTGTAAGGGTTTGGGTTAGGGTGATGGTTAGGTTTAGGGTTAGTGTTAGATTTTGGGTTAGGGTTAGGGTTAGTGTTAGGGTTAGTGTTTGGGATAGGGTTAGGGTTAGGTTTAGGGTGAGGGTTAGGGGTTAGGGTTAGGGATAGGGTTATTGTTAGCTTTATGGTTAGGGTTAGCTTTAGGGTTCGGGTTAGGGTTAGAGTTTGGGTTAGGGTTAGGGTTAGGATTAGGGTTAGGGTTTGGGTTAGAGTTAGTGTTCGTGTCAGAGTCAGGGTGATGGTTTGGGAAAGGGTTAGGTTTATGGTTTGGGTTTGGGTTAGGGTTAGGTTTAGGGTTAGGGTTACGGTTAGAGTTAGGGTTAGGGTTACGTTTAGGGTTTGGGTTAGATTTAGGGTTAGGGTTAGGATTAGGGTTAGGGTTTGGGTTTTCGTTATGGTTAGGGTAAGGTTTAGTGTTTGGGTTAGGGTTAGGGTTAGGGTTAGGGTTAGAGTTAGGGTTAGTCGTTAGTTTTAGAGCTGAATTAGGGTAAGGTTTAGTGTTAGGGTTAGATTTAGGGTTAGAATTAGGGGTTAGGGTTAGCGTAGGGTTTAGGGTTAGGGTTAGGTTTAGGGTTAGGGTTAGGGTTCGAGTTTTTGTTAGGGTCAGGGTTAGGGTTTGGGTTTGGGTTTGTGTTAGGGTTAGGGATAGTGTTAGGGTTAGGATTAGGGTTTGGGTTAGGGTGATTGTTAGGGTTAGGGTTAGTGTTAGGTTTTGGTTTAGGGTTAGGGTTAGAGTTAGGGTTTGGGTAAGGGTTAGGGTTGGCGTTAGGGTTAGGGTTAGGGTTAGGGTTAGGGATAGGGTTAGGTTTAAGGTTAGGGTTTGGGTAAGTGTTAGGATTAGAGATAGAGTTAGGTTTAGGGTTAGGGTTTGGGTTAGGGTTAGGCTTAGGGTTAGGGTTTGGGTTTGGGTTTGTGTTAGGTTTAGGGTTAGGATTAGGGTTAGTGTTAGGTTTAGGGTTTCGCTTTAGGTTAGGTTTAGGGTTAGGGTTAGTGTTTCGGTAAGTGTTAGGTTTATGGTTAGGGTTTGGTTTAGGGTTAGGGTTAGTGTTAGGGTTAGCGTTTGGAATAGGTTTAGGGATAGGTTTAGGGTTAGGATTAGTGTTAGGGGTTAGGGTTAGGGCTAGGGTAAGGGTTAGGTTTACGGTTAGGGTTAGGTTTAGGGTTAGGGTTAGGCTTAGAGTTTGGGTTAGGGTTAGGGTTAGTGTTAGGGTTAGGGTGTGTGTTTGGTTTTGGGTCAGGTTTAGCGATAGGGTTAGGGTTAGGGTTCGGGTTTGGTTTAGGGTTAGGGTTAGGGCTAGGGTTTGGGTAAGTGTTAGGGTTAGGGATAGGGTTAGGTTTAGTGTTCGGGTTTGGGTTAGGGTTAGGGTTAGGGTTAGGTTTTGGGTTAGGGTTAGGGTTAAGGTTTGGGTAAGGGTTAGGTTTATGGTTAGGGTTTGGTTTACGGATAGGTATAGGGATAGGGTTAGGGTTAGTGTTAAGGTTTGGATTAGGGTTAGAGTTAGGGTTTGGCTTTGGTTTTGGTTTAGGGTTAGGGTTATGGATAGGGTTAGTGTTAGGATTAGGGTTTGGGTTTGGTTAGTGTTAGGGTTAGGTTTAGGGTTACGGTTAGGGTTAGGGTTAGGGTTAGGATTTGGGTTAGGGTTGGATTAGGGTTTGGGTTAATGTTTGGATTTTGGTTAGGGTTAGGGCTAAGGTTCGGGTTTGGTTTCGGTTATGGTTAGGGTTAGGGTTAGGATTTGGATTAGGGTTAGGGTTAGGGTTAGGTGTAGGGTTAGGGATTGGGTTAGGTTTAGGGTTAGGGTTAGTGTTAGGGTTTGGATTTGGGTTTGGTTTAGGTTTAGGTTTAGGGTTAGGATTAGGTTTCGGGTTAGGATTAGGGTTTGGGTTTGGGTTAGGGTTAGAGTTAGGGTCAGGGTTTGTGTTAGGGTTAGGGTTTGGTTTTGGGTTAGGGTTAGGGTTATGGTTAGGGTTTGGGTTAGGATTAGGGATAGGGTTTGGGTTAGGTTTACGGTCAGTGTTACGGTTAGGATTTAGGTTTGGGTTAGGGTTTCGTTTTGAGTTAGGTTTAGGGTTAGGGTTAGGTTTAGGGTTAGGCATCAGGGGTTAGGGTTAGGGTTAGGGTTAGGGTTTGGCTTAGGTTTAGGATTAGGGGCAGTGTTAGTATTTGGGTTAGAGTTAGGGTTAGGATTATGGTTTGGGTTAGGGTTAGGGTTAGGTTTAGGGTTTGGGTTAGGGTTAATGTTATGTTTAGTGGTTAGGGTTAATGTTAGGGTTTGGGGTAGGGTTACGGGTAGGGTTACGGTTAGGGTTAGGGGTAGTGTTTGGGTTAGGGCTAGGGTTAGGATTAGTTTTAGGGTTTGCATTAGGGTTAGGGATAGGGTTCGAATGAGGGTTAGGGTTAGGGATAGGGTTATTGTTAGCTTTAGGATTAGGGTTAGGTTTAGGGTTAGGGTTAGGGTTAGGGTTTGGGTTAGGATTAGGGTTCCAGTTTGGGTAAGGGTTAGGTTTAGGGATAGAGTTAGGTTTAGGGTTAGGGTTTGGGTTAGGGTTAGGATTAGGGTTTCGGTTTGGGTTTGGGTTAGGGTTAGGGTTAGGATTATGGTTAGTGTTAGGATTAGGGTTTCGCTTTAGGTTAGGTTTAGGGTTAGGGTTTGGGTTAGGGTTAGGGTTAGGGTTTCGGTTTGGGTTTGGGTTAGGGTTTGGGTTAGGATTAGGGTTATGGTTTGGGCAAGTGTTAGGGTTAGGTTTAGGGTTAGGGTTAGTGGTTAGGGTTTGGATTTGGGTTAGTGTTTGGGTTAGGGTTTGGCTTAGGGTTAGGGTTAGTGTTAGGGTCAGGGTCAGGGTGAGGATTTGGGTTAGGGTTAGGTTTATGGTTTGGGTTTGGGTTAGGGTTAGGTTTAGGGTTAGGGTTAGGGTTAGAGTTAGGTTTAGGGTTACTGTTAGGGTTTGGGTTAGATTTAGGGTCAGTGTTAGGATTAGGATTAGGGTTTGGGTTTTAGTTAGGGTTAGGGTAAGGGTTAGTGTTTAGGTTAGGGTTAGGGTTAGGGTTAGGGTTAGCTTTAGGGTTAGGCGTTAGGTTTAGGGCTGAATTAGGGTTAGGTTTAGTGTTACGGTTAGATTTAGGGTTAGGGTTAGGGGTTAGGGTTAGGGCTAGGCTTAGTGTAGGGTTTAGGGTTAGGGTTAACTTTAGCGTTAGGGTTAGGGTTAGGCTTCGGGTTTGTGTGAGGGTTAGGGTTAGGGTTTGGGTTTGTGATTGTTTTAGGATTAAGGATAGTGTTAAGGTTAGGGTTAGAGTTTGGGTTAGGATGAGGGTTAGGGTTAGGGTTAGGGTTAGGTTTTGGTTTAGGGTTAGGGTTTGGGTAAGGGTTAGGATTAGCGTTAGGGTTAGGGTTAGGGATTGGGTTAGGTTTAGGGTTAGGGTTTGGGTAAGGGTTAGGTTTAGGGATAGAGTTAGGTTTAGGGATATGGTTAGGGTTAGGTTTAGGTTTAGGGTTTCGGGTTGGGAGTGGGTTGGGGTTAGGGTTAGAATTAGAGTAAGTGTTAGGACGAAGGGTACGCTTTAGGTTAGGTTTAGGGTTAGGTTAAGTATTTCGGTAAGTGTTAGGTTTAGGGTTAGGGTTTGGTTTAGGGATAGGGTTAGTGTTAGGGTTAGTATTTGGATTAGGGTTAGGAATAGGGTTAGGGTTAGGGTTAAGGTTAGGGGTGAGGGTTCGGGCTAGGGTAAGGGTTAGGTTTACGGTTAGGTTTAGGTTTGGGTTAGGGTTAGGCTTAGAGTTTGGGTTAGGGTTAGGGTTAGGGTTAGGGTTTGAGTTTGGTTTTGGGTTAGGATTAGCGATAGGGTTAGGCTTAGGGTTCGGGTTTGGTATAGGGTTAGGATTAGGGTTAGGGTTAGGGTTTGGGTTAGTTTTAGGGTTAGGGATAGGGTTAGGTTTTGGGTTAGGGTTAGGGTTAAGGTTTGGGTAAGTG
>JAJHUQ010000039.1:802500-840000 GCA_035773235.1 Eospalax fontanierii | reverse complement strand
TTAGGGTTAGGGTTAGAATGAGGGTTAGGGTTAGGCGTTAGAGTTAGGGATAGGGTTATTGTTAGTTTTATGATTAGGCTTAGGTTTAGGGTTCGGGTAAGGGTTAGGGTTTTGGTTAGGGTTAGGGTTAGGTTTAGGTTTTGGGTTAGAGTTAGTGTTAGGGTCAGGGTCAGGGTGAGGATTTGGGTTAGGTTTAGGTTTATGGTTTGGGTTTGGGTTAGGGTTAGGTTTAGGGTTAGGGTTAGGGTTAGAGTTAGGGTTAGGGTTACAGTTAGGGTTTGGGTGAGATTTAGGGTTAGTGTTAGGATTAGGGTTAGGGTTTGGGTTTTAGTTAGGGTTAGTATAAGGGTTAGTGTTTAGGTTAGGGTAAGGGTTAGGGTCAGCGTTAGGGTTAGGCGTTAGGTTTAGTTCTGAATTAGGGTTAGGTTTAGTGTTAGGGTTAGATTTAGGGTTAGGGTTAGGGGTTAGGGTTAGGGTTAGGGTTAGGGTTAGGGTTAGGGTTAGGGTTTGGGTTAGAGTTAGTGTTCGTGTCAGAGTCAGGGTGAGGGTTTGGGTTAGGGTTAGGTTTATGGTTTGGGTTTGGGTTAGGGTTAGGGTTAGGGTTAGGGTTAGAGTTAGGGTTAGGGTTACGTTTAGGGTTTGGGTTAGATTTAGGGTTAGGGTTAGGATTAGGGTTAGGGTTTGGGTTTTCGTTATGGTTAGGGTAAGGTTTAGTGTTTGGGTTAGGGTTAGGGTTAGGGTTAAAGTTAGGGTTAGGCGTTAGTTTTAGGGCTGAATTAGGGTTAGGTTTAGTGTTAGGGTTAGATTTAGGGTTAGGATTAGGGGTTAGGGTTAGCGTAGGGTTTAGGGTTAGGGTTAGGTTTAGGGTTAGGGTTAGGGTTCGGGTTTTTGTTAGAGTCAGGGTTAGGGTTTGGGTTTGGGTTTGTGTTAGGGTTAGGGATAGTGTTAGGGTTAGGATTAGGGTTTGGGTTAGGGTGAGGGTTAGGGTTAGGGTTAGTGTTAGGTTTTGGTTTAGGGTTAGGGTTAGAGTTAGGGTTTGGGTAAGGGTTAGGGTTGGCGTTAGGGTTAGGGTTAGGGTTAGGGTTAGGGATAGGGTTAGGTTTAAGGTTAGGGTTTGGGTAAGTGTTAGGTTTAGAGATAGAGTTAGGTTTAGGGTTAGGGTTTGGGTTAGGGTTAGGCTTAGGGTTAGGGTTTGGGTTTGGGTTTGTGTTAGGGTTAGGGTTAGGATTAGGGTTAGTGTTAGGATTAGGGTTTCGCTTTAGGTTAGGTTTAGGGTTAGGGTTAGTGTTTCGGTAAGTGTTAGGTTTAGGGTTAGGGTTTGGTTTAGGGTTAGGGTTATTGTTAGGGTTAGCGTTTGGAATAGGGTTAGGGATAGGTTTAGGGTTAGGATTAGGGTTAGGGTTAGGGTTAGGGCTAGGGTAAGGGTTAGGTTTACGGTTAGGGTTAGGTTTAGGGTTAGGGTTAGGCTTAGAGTTTGGGTTAGGGTTAGGGTTAGTGTTAGGGTTAGGGTGTGTGTTTGGTTTTGGGTCAGGTTTAGCGATAGGGTTAGGGTTAGGGTTTGGGTTTGGTTTAGGGTTAGGGTTAGGGTTAGGGTTTGGGTAAGTGTTAGGGTTAGGGATAGGGTTAGGTTTAGTGTTCGGGTTTGGGTTAGGGTTAGGGTTAGTGTTTGGTTTTGGGTTAGGGTTAGGGTTAAGGTTTGGGTAAGGGTTAGGGTTATGGTTAGGGTTTGGTTTACGGATAGGTATAGGGATAGGGTTAGGGTTAGTGTTAAGGTTTGGATTAGGGTTAGAGTTAGGGTTTGGCTTTGGTTTTGGTTTAGGGTTAGGGTTATGGTTAGGGTTAGTGTTAGGATTAGGGTTAGGGTTAGGGTTAGGGTTAGGATTAGGGTTTGGATTAGGGTTAGGGTTAGGGTTAGGTGTAGGGTTAGGGTTTGGGTTAGGTTTAGGGTTAGGGTTATTGTTACGGTTTTGGTTTGGTTTTGGTTTAGGGTTAGGGTTAGGGTTAGCATTAGGGTTCGGTTTAGGATTAGGGTTTGGGTTTGGGTTAGGTTTAGGATTATGGTTAGGGTTAGGGTCAGGGTTTGGTTTAGGATTAGGGTTAGGGTTTGTGTTAGTGTTACGGTTAGGGTTACGGTTAGGATTTAAGTTTGGGTTAGGGTTTGATTTTGAGTTAGGGTTAGGGTTAGGGTTACGGTTAGGGTTAGTCTTAGGCATGAGGTGTTAGGGTTAGGGTTAGAGTTAGGATTAGGGGCAGGGTTAGTATTTGGGTTAGAGTTAGTGTTAGTGCTAAGTTTTTGGTTAGGGTTAGGGTTAGGTTTAGGATTTGGGTTAGTGTTACTGTTAGGTTTAGTGGTTAGGTTTCGGGTTAGGGTTAGGGTTAGGGTTAGGGTTAGGGTTTGGGTTAGGATTAGGTTTAGGGTTCGGGTTTGTGTTAGGGTTAGGGTTAGGGTCAGGGTTTGGGTTAGTGTTAGGTTTAGGGTTAGGGTTTGGGTTAGGGCTAGGGTTAGGGTTAGGGATAGCGTTAGGGTTAGGGTAAGGGTTAGGGATAGGTTTAGGGTTAGGGTTTGGGTTTTGGTTTGTGTTAGGGTTAGGATGAGGGTTAGGGTTAGGGTTAGTTTTTGAGTTAGGTTTTGAGTTAGGTTTAGCGATAGGGTTAAATTTAGGTTTCGGGTTCGGGGTTTGGTTAGGGTTAGGGTTAGGGTCAGGGTGAGGGTTTGGGTAAGTGTTAGGGTTAGGGATAGGGTTAGGTTTAGTGTTCGGGTTTGGGTTAGGGTTAGGGTCAGTGTTAGGGTTTGGGTTTGGGTTTGAATTAGAGTTAGGGTTAGGCTTAGGGTTAGCGTTAGTGTTTGGTTTAGGGTTAGGATTAGGGTTAGGGTTTGGGGTCAGGGGTTAGGGCTAGGGTTAGGGTTAAGGTTTGGGTAAGGGATAGGGTTAGTTTTAAGGTTTGGTTTAGGGATAGGTGTAGGGATAGCGTTAGGGTTAGTGTTAAGGTTTGGATTAGGGTTAGAGTTAGGGTTTGTCTTTCGTTTTGGGTTAGGGTTAGGGTTAGTGTTAGGATTAGGGTTTGGGTTAGGTTTAGGGTTAGGGTTTGGATTAGGGTTAGGGTTAGGGTTAGGTGTAGGGTTAGGGTTTGGGTTAGGTTTACGGTTAGGGTTAGTGTTAGGGTTTGGGTTTGGGTTTGGTTTAGGTTTAGGTTTAGGGTTAGGGTTAGGATTAGGGTTCGGATTAGGATTAGGGTTTGGATTAGGGTTAGGGTTAGGGTTTGGGTTAGGGTTAGTGTTTGGGGTTGGGTTAGGGTTAGGGTTACGGTAAGGGATAGAGTTATGATTTGGTTTAGGATTAGGATAAGGGTTAGGGTTTCTGTTAGGGTTACGGTTAGGGTTACGGGTAGGATTTAGGTTTGGGTTAGGGTTGGGTTTTGAGTTAGGGTTAGGGTTAGGGTTAGGTTTAGGGAAAGGATTAGGGTTTGGGTTAGAGCTGGGGTTAGGTTTAGGGTTTTGGTTCGTGTTAGGGTTAGATTTAGGGTTTGGTTAGGGTTAATGTTAGGTTTAGGTGTTAGGGATAGGGTTAGGTTTCGGGTTAGTGTTAGGGTTAGGCTTAGTGTTAGGGTTTGGGTTAGGATTAGGTTTAGCGTTCGGGTTTGGGTTAGGGTTAGGGTTAGGGTTAGGGTTTGGGTTAGGGCTAGGGTTAGGGTTAGGGATATCGTTAAGTTTAGGCTTAGGGTTTGGGTTTGTTTTGGGTTAGGATTAGGGTTAGGGTTACGGTTAGGGTTAGGTTTAGGGTTAGATTTACCGTTAGGGTTATGATTAGAGTTTGGGTTTGGGTTATGGTTAGGGTTAGGGTTAGGTTTAGGGTTTGGGTTAGGGTTTGGTTTAGGGTTACGGTTCGGGTTAGGGTTAGGGTTAGGGCTAGGGGTAGTGTTTGGGTTAGTTGTAGGGTTAGGATTAGGTTTAGGGTTTGCGTTATGGTTAGGGTTATGGTTAGAATGAGGGTTAGGCTTAGGGATTAGGTTTAGGAATAGGTTTACTTTTAGCTTTAGGGTTAGGGTTAGGTTTAGGGTTAGGGTTAGGCTTAGGTTTTGGGTTAGGGTAAGCGTTTGGGTTAGGGTGATGGTTAGGTTTAGGGTTAGTGTTAGATTTTGGGTTAGGGTTAGGGTTTGGATAAGGGTTAGTGTTAGGGTTTGGGTTAGGGTTAGGGTTTCTGTTAGGATTAGTGTTTGGGTGAGGGTTAGGATCAGGGTTAGAATGAGGGTTAGGGTTAGGGGTTAGGTTTAGGGATAGGGTTATTGTTATGTTTATGGTTCGGGTTAGGTTTAGGGTTCGGGTTAGTTTTACGGTTTGGGTTAGCGTTAGGGTTAGGGTTAGTGTTAGGGTTTGGGTTAGAGTTAGTGTTAGGGTCAGGGTCAGGGTGAGGGTTTGGGTTAGGGTTAGGTTTATGATTTGGGTTTGGGTTAGGGTTAGGTTCAGGATTAGGGTTAGGGTTAGAGTTAGGGTTAGGTTTACGGTTAGGGTTTGGGTTAGATTTAGGGTTAGTGTTAGGATTAGGGTTAGGGTTTGGGTTTTAGTTAGGGTTAGGGTAAGGGTTAGTGTTTGGGTTAGGGTTAGCGTTACGGTTATCGTTAGGTTTAGGCGTTAGGTTTGGGGGTGAATTAGGTTTAGGTTTAGTGTTGGGGTTAGATTTAGGGTTAGGGTTAGGGGTTAGGGTTAGGCCTAGGGTTAACGTAGGGGTTAGGTTTAGGATTAGGTTTAGGGTTAGGGTTAGGATTAGGTTTCGGGTTTGTGTTAGGGTTAGGGTTAGGGTTTGGGTTTGTGTTTCTGTTAGGGTTAAGGATAGTGTTAGTGTTAGGGTTAGGGTTTGGGTTAGGGTGAGGGTTAGGGTTAGGGTTAGTGTTAGGTTTTGGTTTAGGGTTAGGGTTAGAGTTAGGGTTTGGGTAAGGGTTAGTGTTAGCATTAGGGTTAGGGTTAGGGTTAGGGTTAGGGATAGGTTTAGGTTTAGGGTTAGGGTTTGGGTAAGTGTTAATTTTAGGGATAGGGTTCTGTTTAGCGTTAGGGTTTGGGTTAGGGTTTTTGTTTTGGTTAGCGTTAGGGTAGGGTTCGGGTTTGGTTTGGGTTAGGGTTAGGGTTAGGGTTAGGGTTTGGATTAGGGTTAGGGTTAGGGTTAGGTATAGGGTTAGGGTTTGGGTTAGGTTTAGGGTTAGGGTTAGTGTTAGGGTTTGGTTTTGGGTTTGTTTTAGGTTTAGGGTTAGGGTTACGATTAGGGTTGGGGTTAGGATTAGGGTTTGAGTTTGGGTTAGGGTTAGAGTTAGGGTTAGATTTTGGGTTAGGGTTAGGGTTAGGTTTTGGGTTAGGGTTAGGGTTATGGTTAGTGTTAGGGTTAGGGTTTGGGTTAGGGATTGGGTTAGTGTAAGGGTTTGAGTTAGGGTGATGTTTAGGTTTAGGGTTAGTGTTAGATTTTGGGTTAGTGTTAGTGTTAAGGTTAGGGTTTGGATAATGGTTAGTGTTAGGGTTTGGGTTAGGGTTAGGTTTAGTGATAGGGTTAGTGTTTGGGTTAGTGTTAAGGTTAGGTTTAGGGTTCGGATTAGGGTTAGGGATTGGGTTAGGGTTAGGTTTAGGGTTAGGGTTAGGGTTAGGGTTTGGGTTAGATTTAGTGTTAGGGTCAGAGTCAGGGTGAGGGTTTGGGTTAGGGTTAGATTTATGGTTTGGGTTTGGGTTAGGGTTAGGTTTAGGGTTAGGGTTAGGGTTAGAGTTAGGCTTAGGGTTACGGTTAGGGTATGGGTTAGATTTAGGGTTAGGGTTAGGATTAGGGTTAGGGTTTGTATTTTAGTTAGGATTAGTGTTTGGGTTAGGGTTAGGGTTAGGGTTAGCGTTAGGGTTAGTCGTTAGGTTTAGGGCTGAATTAGGGTTAGGTTTATTGTTAGGGTTAGATTTAGGGTTAGGATTAAGGGTTAGGGTTAGGGCTAGGGTTAGGGTTAGGGTTAGGGTGAGCGTTAGGGTTAGGGTTTGGGTTAGGGTTACGGTTAGGGTTTGGGTTAGGATTAGGTTTAGGGTTTATGCAAGGGTTAAGTTTAGGTTTAGGGTTAGGGTTAGGGGTTAGGGTTTAGGATTAGGGTTAGTGTTTGGGTTAGAGTTTGGGTTAGGGTTAGGGTTAGTGTTAGGGTTTAGGTGTTAGGGTTTGGGTTAGGGTTAGGGTTAGTGTTTGGGTTAGGGTTAGGGTTAGGGTTTGTGTTAGGGTTAGGTTTAGGGTTAAAATTTGGGTTAGGGCTAGGGTTAGGGTTAATGTTAGGGTATTGGTTTGTTTTAGGGTTAGGGTTTGGGTTTCGTTTAGGGTTTGTGTTAGCGTTAGTATTAGGGTTTGGGTTAGTTTTAGGGTTAGGATTAGGGTTAGGGTTAGGTTTAGGGTTAGGTTTAGGGTTTTGGGTGAGGGTTTGGCTTAGGGTTACAGTTAGGGTTAGGGTTAGGGTTAGGGTTAGGTTTAGTGTTTGGTTTAGGGCTAGGGTTATTATGAAGGTTAGGGTTTGGGTTAGGGTTAGGGTTAGGGTTAGAGAGAGGGTTAGGGTTAGGGGTTAGGGTTAGGGATAGGGTTATTGTCAGCTTTAGGGTTAGGGTTAGGGTTAGCGTTAGGGTTAGGGTTAGGGTTAGGGTTTGGGTTAGTGTAAGGGTTTGGGTTAGGGTGATGGTTAGGTTTAGGGTTAGTGTTAGATTTTGGGTTAGGGTTAGGGTTAGGGTTAGGGTTTGGATAAGGGTTAGTGTTAGGGTTTGGGTTAGGGTTAGGGTTAGTGATAGGGTTAGTGTTTGGGTTAGGGTTAGGTTTAGGGTTCGGGTTAGGGTTAGGGATTGGGTTAGGGGTAGGGTTAGGGTTAGGGTTTGCGTTAGAGTTAGTGTTAGGGTCAGAGTCAGGGTGAGGGTTTGGGTTAGTATTAGGTTTATGGTTTGGGTTTGGGTTAGGGTTAGGTTTAAGGTTGGGGTTAGGGTTAGAGTTAGGGTTAGGGTTACGGTTAAGGTTTGGGTTAGATTTAGGTTTAGGGTTTGGATTAGGGTTAGGGTTTGTGTTTTAGTTAGGGTTAGGGTAAGGGTTAGTGTTTGGGTTAGGGTTAGGGTTAGGGTTAGCGTTAGGGTTAGGCATAGGTTTAGGGCTGAATTAGGGTTAGGTATAGTGTTAGGGTTAGATTTAGGATTAGGATTAAAGGTTAGGGTTGGGGCTAGGGTTAGCGTAGGGTTTAGTGTTAGGGTTAGGTTTAGGGTTAGGGTTAGGGTTAGGGTGTGGGTTTGGGATTGTGTTAGAGTTAGGGATAATGTTAGGGTTAGGGTTAGGGTTTGGGTTAGGGTGAGGGTTAGGGTTAGGGTTAGTGTTAGGTTTTGCTTTAGGGTTAGGGTTAGAGTTAGGGTTAGGGTTTGGGTTAGGGTTAGGGTTTGGTTTAGAGTTAGTGTTAGGGTCAGGGTCAGGGTGAGGGTTTGGGTTAGGGTTAGGTTTATTATTTGGGTTTGGGTTAGGGTGAGGGTCAGGGTTATGGTTAGGGTTAGGGTCAGGATTCGGGTTAGCATTAGGGTTAGGGTTAGGGTTTGGGTTAGGGTTACGGTTAGGATTTAAGTTTGGGTTAGGGTTTGGTTTTGAGTTAGGGTTAGGGTTAGGGTTTGGGTTAGAGTTAGGATTAGGGGCAGGTTTAGTATTTGTGTTAGAGTTAGTGTTAGTGTTAAGTTTTGGGTTAGGGTTAGGGTTAGGTTTAGGATTTGGGTTAGGGTTAATGTTAGGTTTAGTGGTTAGGGTTCGGGTTCGGGTTAGGGTTAGGGTTAGTGTTAGGGTTTGGGTTAGGATTAGGTTTAGAGTTCGGATTTGGGTTAGGGTTAGGGTTAGGGTCCGGGTTTGGGTTAGCGTTAGGTTTAGGGTTAGGGGTTGGGTTAGGGCTAGCGTTAGGGTTAGGGATAGCGTTAGGGTTAGGGTAAGGGTTAGGGATAGGTTTAGGGTTAGGGTTTGGGTTAGGGTTAGGGTTACGGTTAGGGTTAGTGTTAGGATTAGGGTATGGGTTTAGGTTATGGTTACGGTTTGGGATAGGGTTAGGTTTAGGGTTAGGGTTAGGTTTGGGTTTGGGTTAGGGTTAGGATGAGGGTTAGTGTTAGGGTTAGGGTTTGAGTTTGGTTTTGGGTTAGGTTTAGCGATAGGGTTAAAGTTAGGGTTCGGGTTCGGGTTTGGGTTAGGCTTAGGGTTAGGGTGAGGGTGAGGGTTTGGGTAAGTGTTAGGGTTAGGGATAGGGTTAGGTTTAGTGTTCGGGTTTGGGTTAGGGTTAGGATTATTGTTAGGGTTTGGGTTTGAGTTTGATTTAGAGTTAGGGTTAGTGTTAGCGTTACTGTTTGGTTTAGGGTTAGGATTAGGGTTAGGGTTTGGGGTCAGGGGTTAAGGCTAGGGTTAGGGTTAGCGTTTGGGTTAGGGTTAGGGTTAGGGTTTGGATTAGGGTTAGGGTTAGGGTTAGGTGTAGTGTTAGGGTTTGGGTTAGGTTTAGGGTTAGGGTTAGTGTTAGGGTTAGGGTTTGGGTTTGGTTTAGGTTTAGGGTTAGGGTTAGGGTTAGGATTAGGGTTCGGGTTAGGATTAGGGTTTGGATTAGGGTTAGGGTTAGGGTTTGGGTTATGGTTAGTGTTTGGGTTTGGGTTAGGGTTAGGGTTACGGTTAGGGTTAGGGTTATGATTTGGTTTAGGATTAGGATAAGGGTTATGGTTAGGGTTTCGGTTAGGGTTACGGTTAGGGTTACGGTTAGGATTTATGTTTGGGTTAGGGTTTGGTTTTGATTTAGGGTTAGGGTTAGGGTTAGGGTTAGGGTTAGGGTTAGGATTAGGGGCAGGGTTAGGGTTTGGGTTAGAGCTGGGGTTAGGTTTATGGTTTGGGTTCGGGTTAGGGTTCGATTTAGGGTTTGGTTAGGGTTAATGTTAGGTTTAGGGATTAGGGATAGGGTTAGGGTTAGGGTTCGGGTGAGGGTTAGGGTTAGGCTTAGGGTTAGGGTTTGGGTTAGGATTAGGTTTAGTGTTCCGGTTTGGGTTAGGGTTAGGGTTAGGGTTTGGGTTAGGGCTAGATTTAGGGTTAGGGATATCGTTAAGTTTAGGGTTAGGGTTAGGGTTTGTTTTGGGTTAGGATATGGGTTAGGGTTAGGGTTAGGTTTAGGGTTAGATTTGGCGTTAGAGTTATGATTAGAGTTTTGGTTTGGGTTAGGGTTAGATTTAGGGTTTGGGTTAGGGTTTGGTTTAGGGTTACGGTTAGGGTTAGGGTTAGGGTTAGGGTTAGGGGTAGTGTTTGGGTTAGGGCTAGGGTTAGGATTAGGTTTAGGGTTTGCGTTAGGGTTAGGGTTAGGGTTAGAATGAGGGTTAGGCTTAGGGATTAGCGTTAGGAATAGGGTTATTGTTAACTTTAGGGTTAGGGTTAGGTTTAGGGGTAGGTTTAGGGTTTGGGTTAGGATTAGGTTTAGGGTTCGGGTTTGTGTTAGGGTTAGGTTTAGGGTCAGGGTTTGCGTTAGGATTAGGTTTAGGGTTAGGGTTTGGGTTAGGGCTAGGGTTAGGGTTAGGGATAGCGTTAGGGTTAGGTTAAGGGTTAGGGATAGGGTTAGGGTTAGGTTTTGGGTTTTGGCTTGTGTTAGGGTTAGGGTTAGGCTTTAGGTATGTGTTTAGGTTATGTTTAGGGTTTGGGTTAGGGTTAGGGTTAAGGTTAGGTTTAGGTTTGGGTTTGGGTTAGGGTTAGGATGAAGGTTAGGGTTACGGTTAGGGTTTGAGTTTGGTTTTGGGTTAGGTTTAGCGATAGGGTTAAGGTTAGGGTTCAGATTCGGGTTTGGGTTAGGGTTAGGGTTACGGTGAGGTTGAGGGTTTGGGAAAGTGTTAAGATTTGGGATCGGGTTAGGTTTAGTGTTCGGGTTTGGGTTAGGGTTAGGGTTAGTGTTAGGGTTTGGGTTTGGGTTTGGGATAGGGATAAGGTTAGGGTTAGGGTTAGGGTTTGGTGTCAGGGGTTAGGGCTAGGGTTAGGGTTAGCATTTGAGTTCGGGTTAGGGTTAGGGTTAGGGTTTAGGTTAGGGTTAGTGTTAAGGTTTGGGTAAGGGTTAGGGTTAGGGTTAGGGTTACGGTTACGGTTAGGGTTAGGGTTAGGTTTAGGATTTGATTTGGGTTAGGGTTATGGTTTGGGTTATGGTTTGGGTTTTGGTTAGGGTTCGGGTTACGGTTTGGATTAGGGTTAGGGTTAGGGTTAGGTGTAGGGTTAGGGTTTGGGTTAGTTTTAGGGTTAGGGTTAGTGTTAGGGTTTGGGTTTGGGTTTGGTTTAGGTTTAGGGTTAGGTTTAGGATTAGGGTTTGGGTTTGGATTAGGGTTTGGGTTTGGATTAGGGTTAGGGTTAGGGTTAGGGTTCGGGTTTGGGTTAGGGTTAGTGTTTGGGTTCGGGTTTGGATTAGGTTTTGGGTTTGGATTAGGGTTAGGGTTAGGGTTAGGGTTTGGGTTTGGGTTACGGTTAGGGTTATGGTTATGGTTAGGGTTATGGTTAGGGTGAGGGTTATGGTTAGGGTTAAGGTTATGGTTTGGGTTAGGATTAGGGTTAAGGTCAGGGTTAGGGTTACGGTTAGGGTTTAGGTTTGGGTTAGGGTTTATTTTTGAGTTAGGGTTAGGTTTAGGGTTAGGGTTAGGTTTAGGGTTTGGGTTAGCGTTAGGATTAAGGTTAGCATTAGGTTTAGGCTTTAGGTTTAGAGCTGGATTAGAGTTAGGTTTAGTGTTAGGGTTAGGTTTAGAGGTAGGGATAGGGGTTAGGGTTAGGGCTAGGGTTAGCGTAGGGTTGAGGGTTAGGGTTAGGTTTAGGGTTAGGGTTAGGGTTCAGGTTTGGGATAGGGTTAGGGTTAGGGTTAGGGTTAGGGTTAAAATTTGGGTTAGGGCTAGGGTTAGGGTTAAGGTTAGGGTATTGGTTTGGTTTAGGGTTATTGTTAGGGTTTCGGTTTGGGTTTGTGTTAGCGTTAGTATTAGGGTTTGGGTTAGGTTTAGGGTGATGGTTAGGGTTAGGGTTAGGGTTTGGTTTAGGATTGGGGTTGGGATTAGGGTTAGTGTTGGGATTAGGTTTTGGTTTTGGGTTAGGGTTAGGTTTAGGGTTAGGGTTAGGGGTTAGAATTAGGGCTAGGGCTAGGGTTAGGGTTAGGTTTAGAGTTAGGGTTAGGTTTAGGGTTAGGGTTAGGGTTAGGTTTAGGGTTATGGTTAGGGTTAGGGTTAGGGTTAGAGTTAGTGTTAGGGTTAGTGTTAGAATTAGGGTTTGGGTTTACTTTAGGGTTAGGGTTAGGGTTCGGGTTAGGATTAGGGTTTCGATTTGGATTAGGGTTAGGGATAGGGTTAGCGTTTGGGTTAGGGTTAGTTTGGGTTTGGGTTAGGGTTAGGGTTATCGTTAGGGTTAGGGTTAGGGTTTGGGTTAGGATTAGGGTTAGGGTTAGGGTTAGGTTTAGGGTTTGGGTTAGGGTTAATGTTAGGTTTAGTGGTTAGGGTTAGGGTTCGGGTTAGGGTTAGGGTTAGGGTTAGTGTTTGGGTTAGGATTAGGTTTAGGGTTCGGGTTTTTGTTACGGTTAGATTTAGGGTCAGGGTTTGGGTTAGGATCAGGTTTAGGGTTAGGGTTTGGGTTAGGGCTAGGGTTAGGGTTAGGGATAGCGTTAGGGTTAGGGTAAGGGTTAGGGATAGGGTTAGGGTTAGGGTTTCGGTTTTGGCTTGTGTTAGGGTTCGGGTTACGGTTAGGGTTAGTGTTAGGGTTAAGGTATGGTTATAGGTTATGTTTAGGGTTTGGGCTAGGGTTAGGATTAGGGTTAGGGTTAGGTTTGGGTTTGTGTTAGGGTTAGGATGATGGTTAGGGTTAGGGTTTGAGTTTGGTTTTGGGTTAGGTTTAGCGATAGGGTTAAGGTTAGGGTTCGGGTTCGGGTTTGGGTTATGGTTAGGGTTAGGGTGAGGGTGAGGGTTTGGGTAAGGGTTAAGATTAGGAATAGGGTTAGGTTTAGTGTTCGGGTTTGGGTTAGGGTTAGGGTTAGTGTTAGGGTTTGGGTTTGGGTTTGGATTAGATTTAGGGTTAGGGTTAGCGTTAGTTTTGGTTTAGGGTTAGGATTAGGTTTAGGGTTTGGGTCAGGGGTTAGGGCTAGGGTTAGGGTTAGCATTTGAGTTAGGGTTAGGGTTAGGGTTAGGGTTTTGGTTAGGGTTAGGTTTAAGGTTTGTGTAAGGGTTAGGGTTAGGGTTAGGTTTTGGTTTAGGGATAGGTTTAGGGTTAGGGTTATTGTTAGTGTTAAGGTTTGTATTAGGGCTAGAGTTAGGGTTTGTCTTTGGTTTTGGGTTAGGGTTAGGGTTAGGGTTAGTGTTAGGATTAGGGTTTGGGTTTTGGTTAAGGTTAGGGTAAGTGTAGGGGTTTGGGTTAGGGTTACGGTTAGGGTTAGGGTTAGGGTTAGGATTTGGGTTAGGGTTAGGGTTAGGTTTTGGGTTATGGTTTGGGTTTTGGTTAGGGTTAGGGATAGGGTTCGGGTTTGGTTTGGGTTAGGGTTAAAGTTAGGGTTAGAGTTTGGATTAGGGTTAGGGTTAGGGTTTGGGTTTTGGTTTGGTTTAGGTTTAGGATTAGGGTTAGAATTAGGGTTCGGGTTAGGATTAGGGTTTCGATTTGGATTAGGGTTAGGGTTTGGGTTAGGGTTAGTTTGGGTTTGAGTTAGGGTGAGGGTTATGGTTAGGGTTAGGGTTATGGTTTGGGTTAGGATTAGGGTTCGGGTCAGGGTTAGGGTTACGGTTAGGGTTTAGGTTTGGGTTAGGATTTGGTTTTGAGTTAGGGTTAGGGTTAGGGTTAGGGTTAGGGTTTGGTTTAGGGTTAGGATTAGGGGCAGGGTTAGGGTTTGGGTTAGAGCTGGTGTTAGGTTTGGGTTTGGGTTAGGGTTAGGGTTAGGTTTAGGGTTTGGGTTAGGGTTAATGTTAGGTTTAGGGGTTAGGGTTAGGATTAGGTTTCGGGTTAGGGTTAGGGTTAGGGTTAGGGTTTGGGTTAGGATTAGGTTTAGGGTTCGGGTTTGGGTTAGGGTTAGGGTTAGGTTTAGGGTTTGGGTTAGGGCTAGTGTTAGGGTTAGGGTTAGGGTTAGGGTTTGGGTTAGGGTTAGGATTAGGGGCAGGGTTAGGGTTTGGGTTAGAGCTCGGGTTAGGGTTAGGGTTAGGGTTTGGGTTAGGGCTAGGGTTAGGTTTAGGGTTATGGATAGGGTTAGGTTTTCGGTTAGGGTTAGGGTTAAGGTTTGGGTAAGGGTTAGGGTTAGGGTTAGGGTTTGGTTTACGGATAGGTTTAGGGAGAGCGTTAGGGTTAGTGTTAAGGTTTGGATTAGGGTTAGAGTTAGGGTTTGGCTTTGGTTTTCGGTTAGGGTTAGAGTAAGGTTTACGGTTAGTGTTAGGATTAGGGTTAGGGTTTGGGTTAGGGTTAGGGTTTGGGTTAGGGTTATGTTTAGGGTGAGGGTTAGGGTTAGGATTTGGGTTAAGGTTAGGATTAGGGTTTGGGTTTTGGTTAGTTTTAGGGATAGGGTTCGGGTTTGGTTTGGGTTAAGGTTAGGGTTAGGGTTAGGGTGTGGATAAGGGTTAGGGTTAGGGTTAGGTGTAGGGTTAGGGTTTGGGTTAGGTTTAGGGTTAGGGTTAGTG
This sequence comes from Eospalax fontanierii, assembly GCA_035773235.1. Taxonomy (NCBI): domain Eukaryota; kingdom Metazoa; phylum Chordata; class Mammalia; order Rodentia; family Spalacidae; genus Eospalax; species Eospalax fontanierii. The sequence continues at coordinate 826,373 of JAJHUQ010000039.1, read as the reverse complement.
TTAGGGTTTGGGTTTGGGTTTGGTTTAGGTTTAGGGTTAGGGTTAGGATTAGGGTTATGGTTAGAGTTAGGGTTTGGGTTTGGATTAGGTTTAGAGTTAGTGTTAGGGTTTGGGTTAGGGTTAGGGTTAGGGTTAGGGTTACGGTTAGGGTTAGGGTTAGGGTTAGGGTTAGGTTTAGTGTTTGGTTTAGGGCTAGGGTTATTATTAAGGTTAGGGTTTGGGTTAGGGTTAGGGTTAGGGTTAGGGTTACGGTTAGGGTTAGGGTTAGGGTTTGGGTTAGGATTAGGGTTAGGGTTAGGGTTTTTGTTAAGGTTACGGTTAGGGTTACGGTTAGGATTTAATTTTGGGTTAGGGTTTGGTTTTGAGTTAGGATTAGGATTAGGTTTTGGATTAGGGTGAGGCATCAGGGGTTAGGGTTAGTGTTAGGGTTTGGGTTAGGGTTAGGATAAGGGGCAGGCTTAGGGTTTGGGTTAGGGTTAGGGTTAGGGTTAGGGTTTGGGTTAGGCTTAGGGTTAGGTTTAGTGTTTGGTTAGCGTTAATGTTAGGTTTAGTGGTTAGTGTTAGGGTTAGGGTTCGAGTTAGTGTTAGGGTTAGTGTTAGGGTTAGGGTTTGGGGTAGGATTAGGTTTAGGGCTCGGGTTTGGGTTAGGTTTAGGGTTCGGCATAGAGTTTGGGTTAGGGTTAGGTTTAGTGTTAGGGTTAGGGTGTGTGTTTGGTTTTGTGTTAGGTTTAGCGATAGGGTTAGGTTTAGGGTTCGTATTTGGTTTAGGGTTAGGGTTAGGGTAAGGTTTTGGGTTAGGGTTAGGTTTAGGGTTAATGTTAGGATTAGGGTTTTCATTTATTTTAGGGTTAGGGTTACTGTCAGGGTTTGGGTAAGGATTAGGTTTAGGGTTAGAGTTAGGGTTAGATTTAGGGTGAGGGTTAGGGTTAGGTTTAGGGTTTGGGTTAGGATTAGGGTTATGGTTTGGGCAAGTGTTATGGTTAGGTTTAGGGTTAGGGTTGGTGGTTAGGGTTTGGATTTGGGTTAGTGTTGGGTTAGTGTTTGGGTTAGGGTTAGGGTTAGTGTTAGGGGATAGGTGTTAGGGTTTGGGTTAGGGTGAGGGTTAGTTTTAGGGTTTGGATTAGGGTTAGGGTTAGGGTTAGTGTTTAGGTTAGGGCTAGGGTTAGGATTAGGGTTAGGGTTTGGGTTAGGGTTAGGGTTAGGATTAGAGTGAGGGTTAGGGTTAGGGGTTAGGGTTTGGGATAAGGTTATTGTTAGCTTTAGGGTTAGGTTTAGGTTTAGGGTTAGGGTTAGGGTTAGGGCTTGGGTTAGTGTAAGTGTTTGGGTTAGGGTGATGGTTAGGTTGAGGGTTAGTGTTAGATTTTGGCTTAGGGTTAGGGTTAGTGTTAGGGTTAGTGTTTGGGTTAGGGTTAGGGTTAGGTTTAGGGTGTGGGTTAGGGGTTAGGGTTAGGGATAGGGTTATTGTTAGCTTTGTGGTTAGCGTTAGCTTTAGGGTTCGGGTTAGGGTTAGAGTTTGGGTTAGGGTTAGGGTTAGGGTTAGGGTTAGGGTTTGGGTTAGAGTTAGTGTTCGTGTCAGAGTCAGGGTGAGGGTTTGGGTTAGGGTTAGGTTTATGGTTTGGGTTTGGGTTAGGGTTAGGTTTAGGGTTAGGGTTAGGGTTAGAGTTAGGGTTAGGGTTACGTTTAGGGTTTGGGTTAGATTTAGGGTTAGGTTTAGGATTAGGGTTAGTGTTTGGGTTTTCGTTATGGTTAGGGTAAGGTTTAGTGTTTGGGTTAGGGTTAGGGTTAGGGTTAAAGTTAGGGTTAGGCGTTAGTTTTAGGGCTGAATTAGGGTTAGGTTTAGTGTTAGCGTTAGATTTAGGGTTAGGATTAGGGGTTAGGGTTAGCGTAGGGTTTAGGGTTAGGGTTAGGTTTAGGGTTAGGGTTAGGGTTCGGGTTTTTGTTAGGGTCAGGGTTAGGGTTTGGGTTTGGGATTGTGTTAGGGTTAGGGATAGCGTTAGGGTTAGGATTAGGGTTTGGGTTAGGGTGAGGGTTAGGGTTAGGGTTAGTGTTAGGTTTTGGTTTAGGGTTAGGGTTAAAGTTAGGGTTTGGGTAAGCGTTAGGGTTGGCGTTAGGGTTAGGGTTAGGGTTAGGGTTAGGGATAGGGTTAGGTTTAAGGTTAGGGTTTGGGTAAGTGTTAGGTTTAGAGATAGAGTTAGGTTTAGGGTTAGGGTTTGGGTTAGGGTTAGGCTTAGGGTTAGGGTTTGGGTTTGGGTTTGTGTTAGGGTTAGGGTTAGGGTTAGGTTTTGGGTTAGGGTTAGGGTTAAGGTTTGGGTAAGGGTTAGGGTTATGGTTAGGGTTTGGTTTACGGATAGGTATAGGGATAGGGTTAGGGTTAGTGTTACGGTTTGGATTAGGGTTAGAGTTAGGGTTTGGCTTTGGTTTTGGTTTAGGGTTAGGGTTATGGTTAGGGTTAGTGTTAGGATTAGGGTTTGGGTTTGGGTTAGGGTTAGGGTTAGGTTTAGGGTTACGGTTAGGGTTAGGGTTAGGGTTAGGATTTGGGATAGGGTTGGATTAGGGTTTGGGTTAATGTTTGGATTTTGGTTAGGGTTAGGGCTAAGGTTCAGTTTTGGTTTCGGTTATGGTTAGGGTTAGGGTTAGGATTTGGATTAGGGTTAGGGTTAGGGTTAGGTGTAGGGTTAGGGATTGGGTTAGGTTTAGGGTTAGGGTTAGGGTTAGTGTTAGGGTTTGGATTTGGGTTTGGTTTAGGTTTAGGTTTAGGGTTAGGATTAGGTTTCGGGTTAGGGTTTGGTTTTGGGTTAGGGTTAGGGTTATGGTTAGGGTTTGGGTTAGGATTAGGGGTAGGGTTTGGATTAGGTTTACGGTCAGTGTTACGGTTAGGATTTAGGTTTGGGTTAGGGTTTGGTTTTGAGTTAGGGTTAGGGTTAGGATTAGGTTTAGGGTTAGGCATCAGGGGTTAGGGTTAGGGTTAGGGTTAGGGTTTGGCTTAGGGTTAGGATTAGGGGCAGTGTTAGTATTTAGGTTAGAGTTAGGGTTAGGATTATGGTTTGGGTTAGGGTTAGGGTTAGGTTTAGGGTTTGGGTTAGGGTTAATGTTATGTTTAGTGGTTAGGGTTAGGGTTAGGGTTTGGGTTAGGGTTAGAGTTAGGGTTAGGCTTAGGGTTTGGGTTAGGATTAGGTTTAGGGTCAGGGTTTGGGTTAGGGTTAGGTTTAGGGTTAGGGTTTGGGTTAGGGCTAGGGTTAGGGTTAGGGTTAGGGATAGCGTTAGGGTTAGTTTAAGGGTTAGGGATATGGTTAGGGTTAGGGTTTGGGTTTTGGTTTGTGTTAGGGTTAGGATTACGGTTAGGGTTATTGTTAGGATTAAGGTATGGGTTTAGGTTATGGTTACGGTTTGGGTTAGGGTTAGGTTTAGGGTTTGGGTTAGGTTTGGTTGTGGGTTAGGTTTAGCGATAGGGTTAAAGTTAGGGTTCGGGTTCGGGTTTGGGTTAGGTTTAGGGTTAGGGTGAGGGTGAGGGTTTGGGTAAGTGTTAGGGTTAGGGGTAGGGTTAGGTTTAGTTTTCGGGTTTGGGTTAGTGTTAGGGTTCAGCTAGGGTTTGGGTTTGGATTTGGATTAGAGTTAGGGTTAGGGTTAGCGTTAGTGTTTGGTTTAGGGTTAGGGTTAGGGTTAGCCTTAGGGGTATGATTAGAATTTGGGTTTGGGTTAGGGTTAGAGTTAGGGTTATGGTTACGGTTAGGGTTAGGGTTAGGTTTAGGGTTAGGGGTAGTGTTTGGGTTAGGGCTAGGGTTAGGATTAGTTTTAGGGTTTGCATTAGGGTTAGGGATAGGGTTAGAATGAGGGTTAGGGTTAGGGGTTAGGGTTAGGGATAGGGTTATTGTTAGCTTTAGGATTAGGGTTAGGTTTAGGGTTAGGGTTAGGGTTAGGGTTTGGTTTAGGGTAAGGTTTTGGCTTAGGGTGATGGTTAGGTTTAGGGTTAGTGTTAGATTTTGTTTTAGGGTTAGGGTTTGGATAAGTATTAGTGTTAGGGTTTCGGTTAGGGTTATGGTTATTGTTAGGGTTAGTGTTTGGGTTAGGGTTAGAATGAGGGTTAGGGTTAGGCGTTAGGGTTAGGGATAGGGTTATTGTTAGCTTTATGGTTAGGCTTAGGTTTAGGGTTTGGGTAAGGGTTAGGGTTTTGGTTAGGGTTAGGGTTAGGGTTAGGGTTAGATTTTGGGTTAGAGTTAGTGTTAGGGTCAGGGTCAGGGTGAGGATTTGGGTTAGGGTTAGGTTTATGGTTTGGGTTTGGGTTAGGGTTAGGTTTAGGGTTAGGGTTAGGGTTAGAGTTAGGGTTAGGGTTACTGTTAGGGTTTGGGTTAGATTTAGGGTCAGTGTTAGGATTAGGGTTAGGGTTTGGGTTTTAGTTAGGGTTAGGGTTAGGGTTAGCGTTAGGGTTAGGCATTAGGTTTAGGGCTGAATTAGGGTTAGGTTTAGTGTTAGGGTTAGATTTACGCTTAGGGTTAGGGGTTAGGGTTAGGGCTAGGCTTAGTGTAGGGTTTAGGGTTAGGGTTAGGGTTAGGCTTCGGGTTTGTGTTAGGGTTAGGGTTTGGGTTTGTGTTTGTTTTAGGGTTAAGGATAGTGTTAGGGTTAGGGTTAGAGTTTGGGTTAGGGAGAGGGTTAGGGTTAGGGTTAGGGTTAGGTTTTGGTTTAGGGTTAGGGTTTGGGTAAGGGTTAGGGTTAGCGTTAGGGTTAGGGTTAGGTTTAGGGTATGTGTTAGGGTTAGGGTTAGGGTTAGGGTTAGGGTTTGAGTTTGGTTTTGGGTTAGGATTAGCGATAGGGTTAGCGTTAGGGTTCGGGTTTGGTATAGGGTTAGGATTAGGGTTAGGGTTAGGGTTTGGGTTAGTTTTAGGGTTAGGGATATGGTTAGGTTTTGGGTTAGGGTTAGGGTTAAGATTTGGGTAAGTGTTAGGGTTAACGTTAGGGTTTGGTTTACGGATAGGTTTAGGGATAGGGATAGGGTTAGGGTTAGGGTTAGGGTTAGGGTTAGGGTTTGGGTTAGGGTTAGGGTTAGGGAAAGCGTTAGGGTTAGGGTAAGGGTTAGGGATAGGGTTAGGGTTAGGGTTTGGTTTTGGTTTGGGTTAGGGTTAGGGTTACGGTTAGGGTTATTGTTAGGATTCAGGTATGGGTTTAGGTTATGGTTACGGTTTGGGTTAGGGTTAGGTTTAGGGTTTGGGTTAGGTTTGGTTTTGGGTTAGTTTTAGCGATAGGGTTAAAGTTAGGGTTCGGGTTTGGGTTTGGGTTAGGGTTAGGGTTAGGGTGAGGGTGAGGTTTAGGGTTAGGCATCAGGGGTTAGGGTTAGGGTTAGGGTTAGGGTTTGGGTTAGGGTTAGGATTAGGGGCAGGGTTAGGGTTTGGGATAGAGTTAGGGTTAGGGTTAGGGTTTGGGTTAGGGTTAGTGTTAGGTTTAGGGTTTGGGTTAGAGTTAGTGTTAGGTTTAATGGTTAGGGTTAGGGTTAGGGTTTGGGTTAGATTTAGGGTTAGGGTTAGGGTTTGGTTTAGGATTAGGTTTAGGGTTCGGTTTTGGGTTAGGGTTAGGGCTAAGGACAGGGTTAGGGTTAGGGTTAGGTTTAGGGTTAGGGTTTGGTTTAGGGTTAGGGTTAGGGTTAGGGAAAGCGTTAGGGTTAGGGTAAGGGTTAGGGATAGGGTTAGGGTTAGGGTTTGGGTTTTGGTTTGGGTTAGGGTTAGGGTTACGTTTAGGGTTAGTGTTACGATTAGGGTATGGGTTTAGGTTATGGTTAGGGTTTGGGTTAGAGTTAGGGTTAGGGTTAGGTTTGGGTTTGGGTTAGGTTTACGAAGAGGGTTAGGGTTAGGGTTACGGTTTGAGTTTGGTTTTGGGTTAGGTTTAGCGATAGGGTTAAGGTTAGGGTTCGGGTTTGGGTTTGGGTTAGGGTTAGTGTTAGGGTGAGGGTGAGGGTTTGGGTAAGTGTTAGGATTAGGGATAGAGTTAGGTTCAGTTTTCAGGTTTGGGTTAGGGTTAGTGTTAGTGTTTGGCTTAGGATTAGGTTTAGGGTTCCGGTTTGGGTTAAGGTTAGGGTTAGGGGTAGGGTTTGGGTTAGGGTGGGGGTCAGGGTTAGGGATAGCGTTAAGGTTAGGGATAGGGTTAGGGATTCGGTTAGGGTTAGGGTTTGGGTTTGGGTTTAGTTTAGGGTTACGGTTAGGGTTAGTGTTTGGATTAGGGTATGGGTTTAGGTTATGGTTAGGGTTTGGGTTAGGGTTAGCGTTTGGTTTGGGTTTGGGTTAGGGTTAGGGTGAGGGTTAGGTTTAGGGTTTGGTGTTGGGTTAGGGTTAGGGTTAGGGTTAGGGTTTGGTTTGGGTTAGTGTTAGGGTTAGGTTTAGTATGAGCGATAGGTTTAGGGTTTTGGGTTGGGTTCGGTTTTGGGTTAGGGTTATGGTTAGAGTTAGGGTTTGTGTTAGGGTTAGGGTTAGGGTTAGGGTTAGTGGTAGGGTTTGTGTTTGGATTTGGCTTAGGTTTAGGGTTAGGGTTAGGATTAGGGTTAGGGTTAGGTTTTGGGTAAGTGTTAGGTTTAGGGATAGGATTAGGTTTTGGGTTAGTGTTAGGGTTAAGGTTTGGGTAAGGGTTAGGGTTAGGGTTAGGATTTGGTTTACAGATAGGTTTAGGAATAGGGTTAGGGTTAGTGTTAGGATTAGGGTTTGGATTTGGTTTAGGGTTACGGTTAGGGTTTGGGTTAGGGTTACGGTTAGGGTTAGGGTTAGGGTTAGGATTTGGGTTAGGGTTATGATTAGGGTTTGGGTTAGGGTTTGGGTTTTGGTTTGGGTTAGGGCTAGGGTTCGGGTTTGGTTTGGGTTAGGGTTAGGGTTAGGATTAGGGTTTGGATTAGGGTTAGGGTTAGGGTTAGGTGTAGGGTTAGGGTTTGGGTTAGGTTTAGGGTTAGGGTTATTGTTAGGGTTTGGGTTTGGTTTTGGTTTAGGGTTAGGGTTAGGGTTAGGATTAGGGTTCGGTTTAGGATTAGGGTTTGGGTTTGGGTTAGGTTTAAGGTTATGGTTATGGTTAGGGTCAGGGTTTGGGTTAGGATTAGGGTTAGGGTTTGTGTTAGTGTTACGGTTAGGGTTACGGTTAGGATTTAAGTTTGGGTTAGGGTTTGATTTTGAGTTAGGTTTAGGGTTAGGGTTAGGGTTAGTCTTAGGCATCAGGTGTTAGGGTTAGGGTTAGAGTTAGGATTAGGGGCAGGGTTAGTATTTGGGTTAGAGTTAGTGTTAGTGTTAAGTTTTTGGTTAGGGTTAGGGTAAGGTTTAGGATTTGGGTTAGGGTTACTGTTAGGTTTAGTGGTTAGGGTTCGGGTTAGGGTTAGGGTTAGGGTTAGGGTCAGGGTTTGGGTTGGGATTAGGTTTAGGGTTCGGGTTTGTGTTAGGGTTAGGGTTAGGGTCAGGGTTTGGGTTAGCGTTAGGTTTAATGTTAGGGTTTGTGATAGGGCTAGGGTTAGGGTTAGGGATAGCGTTAAGGTTAGGGTAAGGGTTAGGGATAGGTTTAGGGTTAGGGTTTGGGTTTTGGTTTGGGTTAGGGTTAGGATTAGGGTTAGGGTTAGGGTTAGTTTTTGAGTTGGGTTTTGGGTTAGGTTTAGCGATAGGGTTAAGGTTAGGGTTCGGGTTCGGGTTTGGGTTAGGGTTAGGGTTAGGGTGAGGCTGAGGGTGTGGGTAAGTATTAGGGTTAGGGATAGGGTTAGGTTTAGTGTTCGGGTTTTGGTTAGGGTTAGGGTCAGTGTTAGGGTTTGGGTTTGGGTTTGAATTAGAGTTAGGGTTAGGGTTAGGGTTAGCGTTAGTGTTTGGTTTAGGGTTAGGATTAGGGTTAGGGTTTGGGGTCAGGAGTTAGGGCTAGGGTTAGGGTTAGCGTTTGGGTTAGGGTTAGGGTGAGGGTTAGGGTTTGGGTTAGGGTTAGGGTTAAGGTTTGGGTAAGGGATAGGGTTAGTTTTAAGGTTTGGTTTAGGGATAGGTTTAGGGATAGGGTTAGGGTTAGTGTTAAGGTTTGGATTAGGGTTAGAGTTAGGGTTTGTCTTTCGTTTTGGGTTAGGGTTAGGGTTAGTGTTAGGATTAGGGTTTGGGTTTGGGTTATTGTTAGGGTTAGGGTTAGGGTTTGGATAAGGGTTAGGGTTACGATTAGGTGTAGGGTTAGGGTTTGGGTTCGGATTAGGATTAGGGTTTGGATTAGGGTTAGGGTTAGGGTTTGGGTTAGGGTTAGTGTTTGGGTTTGGGTTAGGGTTAGGGTTACGGTTAGGGTTAGGGTTATGATTTGGTTTAGGACTAGGATAAGGGTTAGTGTTAGGGTTTCGGTTAGGGTTACGGTTAGGGTTACGGTTAGGATTTAGGTTTGGGTTATGGTTTGGTTTTGAGTTAGGTTAGTGTTAGGGTTAGGGTTAGGGTTAGGGTTAGGATTAGGGAAAGGGTTAGGGTTTGGGTTAGAGCTGGGGTTAGGTTTAAGGTTTGGGTTCGGGTTAGGGTTAGATTTAGGGTTTGGTTAGGGTTAATGTAAGGTTTAGGTGTTAGGGATAGGGTTAGGTTTCGGGTTAGGGTTAGGGTTAGGCTTAGGGTTAGGGTTAGGGTTAGGTTTAGGGTTAAGATTTGGTTTAGGGCTAGGGTTAGGGTTAGGAATAGCGTTATGGTTAGGGTAAGGGTTAGGGATAGGGTTAGGGTTAGGGTTTGGGTTTGGTTTGGGGTTAGGTTTAGGGTTATGGTTAGATTTAGTGTTATGATTAGGGTATTGTTTTAGGTTATGGTTAGGGTTAGGGTTAGGGTTAGGGTTAGGGTTTGAATTAGGTTTAGCGTTAGGGTTAGGTGTACGGTTAGGGTTTGAGTTAGGTTTAGGTTTAGGGTTAGTGTTAGGGTTTGGGTTTGGGTTTGGTTTGGGTTTAAGGTTAGGGTTATGATTAGGGTTCGGGTTAGGATTAGGGTTTGGGTTTGGATTAGGTGTAGGGTTAGGGTTAGGGTTTTGGTTAGGTTTAGGGTTTGGGTTTGGGTTAGGGTTAGAGTTATGGTTAGGGTTAGGGTTAGGGTTTGGGTTAGGATTAGGGTTTGGGTTAGGGTTAGGTTTAGGGTTAGGGTTTGGGTTAGGGCTAGGGTTAGGGTTAGGGATAGGGTTTGGATTAGAGGTAGGGTTAGGGTTATGGTTAGGGTTAGGTTGAGGGTTAGGGTTAGGGTTAGGTTTTGAGTTTGCTTTTGGGTTAGGTTTAGCGATTGGTTTAGGGTTAGGGTTCGTGTTTGGGTTAGGGTTAGGGTTAGGGTTAGGTTTCGGGTTTGGGTAATGTTAGGGTTAGGGATAGGGTTAGGTTTAGTGTTCGGGTTTGGGTTAGGGTTAGGGTTAGCGTTTGGGTTTGGGTTTCGATTAGGGTTTGGGTTAGGGTTAGGGTTAGTGTTTGGGTTAGGGTTAGGATTAGGGTTAGGGTTTGTGGTCAGGGGTTAGTTCTAGGGTTAGGCTTAGGGTTTGGGTTAGGGTTAGGATTAGGGTTTGGGTTAGGGTTAGGGTTAAGGTTTGGGTAAGGGTTAGGGTTAGTTTTAGGGTTAGGGTTAGGGTTAGGGTGAGGGTTAGGGTTAGGGTTTGGGTTAGGGTTAGGGTTAGGGTTTGGGTTAGGATTAGGTTTAGGGTTTATGCAAGGGTTAAGTTTAGGTTTAGGGTTAGGGTTAGGGGTTAGGGTTTAGGATTAGTGTAAGTGTTTGGGTTAGATTTTGGGTTAGGGTTAGGGTTAGTGTTAGGGTTTATGTGTTAGGGTTTGGATTAGGGTTAGGGTTAGTGTTTGGGTTAGGGTTAGGGTTAGGGTTTGTGTTAGGGTTAGGTTTAGGGTTAAAATTTGGGTTAGGGCTAGGGTTAGGGTTAATGTTAGGGTATTGGTTTGTTTTAGGGTTAGGGTTTGGGTTTCGTTTAGGGTTTGTGTTAGCGTTAGTATTAGGGTTTGGGTTAGTTTTAGGGTTAGGATTAGGGTTAGGGTTAGGGTTAGGGTTAGGTTTAGGGTTTTGGGTGAGGGTTTGGCTTAGGGTTACAGTTAGGCTTAGGGTTAGTGTTAGGGTTAGGTTTAGTGTTTGGTTTAGTGCTAGGGTTATTATTAAGGTTAGGGTTTGGGTTAGGGTTAGGGTTAGGGTTAGAGAGAGGGTTAGGGTTAGGGGTTAGGGTTAGGGTTAGGGTTAGGGTTAGGGTTTGGGTTAGTGTAAGGGTTTGGGTTAGGGTGATGGTTAGGTTTAGGGTTAGTTTTAGATTTTGGGTTAGGGTTAGCGTTTGGGTTAGGGTTAGTGTTAGGGTTTGGATTAGGGTTAGGTTTAGGGTTAGGTGTAGTGTTAGGGTTTGGGTTAGGTTTAGGGTTAGGGTTAGTGTTAGGGTTAGGGTTAGGGTTAGGGTTAGGGTTAGGGTTAGGGTTAGGGTTAGGGTTAGGGTTAGGGTTTGAATTAGGGTTAGGGTTAGGGTTTGGGTTATGGTTAGTGTTTGGGTTTGGGTTAGGGTTAGGGTTACGGTAAGGGTTAGGGTTATGATTTGGTTTAGGATTAGGATAAGGGTTATTGTTAGGGTTTCGGTTAGGGTTACGGTTACGGTTACGGTTAGGATTTATGTTTGGGTTAGGGTTTGGTTTTGATTTAGGGTTAGGGTTAGGGTTAGGGTTAGGGTTAGGGGTAGGATTAGGGGCAGGGTTAGGGTTTCGGTTAGAGCTGGGGTTAGGTTTATTTTTTGGGTTCGGGTTAGGGTTAGATTTAGGGTTTGGTTAGGGTTAATGTTAGGTTTAAGGATTAGGGATAGGGTTAGGGTTAGGGTTCGGGTTAGGGTTAGGGTTAGGCTTAGGGTTAGGATTTGGGTTAGGATTAGGTTTAGCGTTCGGGTTTGGGTTAGGGTTAGGGTTAGGGTTTGGGTTAGGGCTAGATTTAGGGTTAGGGATATCGTTAAGTTTAGGGTTAGGGTTAGGGTTTGTTTTGGGTTAGGATTAGGGTTAGGGTTAGGGTTAGGTTTAGGGTTAGATTTGGCGTTAGGGTTATGATTAGAGTTTTGGTTTGGGTTAGGGTTAGGTTTAGGGCTTGGGTTAGGGTTTGGTTTAGGGTTACGGTTAGGGTTAGGGTTAGGGTTAGGGTTAGGGGTAGTGTTTGGGTTAGGGCTAGGGTTAGGATTAGGTTTAGGGTTTGCGTTAGGGTTAGGGTTAGGGTTAGAATGAGGGTTAGGCTTAGGGATTAGCGTTAGGAATAGGTTTATTGTTAACTTTAGGGTTAGGGTTAGGTTTAGGGGTAGGTTTAGTGTTTGTGTTAGGATTAGGTTTAGGGTTCTGGTTTGTGTTAGGGTTAGGTTTAGGGTCAGGGTTTGGGTTAGGATTAGGTTTAGGGTTAGGGTTTGGGTTAGGGCTAGGGTTAGGGTTAGGGATAGCGTTAGGGTTACGTTAAGGGTTAGGGATAGGGTTAGGGTTAGGTTTTGGGTTTTGGCTTGTGTTAGGGTTGGGGTTAGGCTTTAGGTATGGGTTTAGGTTATGTTTAGGGTTTGGGTTAGGGTTAGGGGTAAGGTTAGGTTTAGGTTTGGGTTTGGGTTAGGGTTAGGATGAGGGTTAGGGTTACGGTTAGGGTTTGAGTTTGGTTTTGGGTTAGGTTTAGCGATAGGGTTAAGGTTAGGGTTCAGATTCAGGTTTGGGTTAGGGTTAGGGTAAGGGTGAGGTTGAGGGTTTGGGAAAGTGTTAAGATTAGGGATCGGGTTAGGTTTAGTGTTCGGGTTTGGGTTAGGGTTAGGGTTAGTGTTAGGGTTTGGGTTTGGGTTTGGGATAGGGATAAGGTTAGGGTTAGGGTTAGGGTTTGGAGTCAGGGTTTAGGGCTAGGGTTAGGGTTAGCATTTGAGTTCGGGTTAGGGTTAGGGTTAGGGTTTAGGTTAGGGTTAGTGTTAAGGTTTGGGTAAGGGTTAGGGTTAGGGTTAGGGTTTGGTTTAGGGATAGGTTTAGGGATAGGGTTAGGGTTAGTGTTAAGGTTTGGATTAGGGTTAGATTTAGTGTTTGTCTTTGGTTTTGGGTTAGGGTTAGGGTTAGGGTTAGTGTTAGGATTAGGGTTTGGGTTAAGGTTAGGTTAAGTGTTAGGGTTTGGGTTAGGGTTACGGTTACGGTTAGGGTTAGGGTTAGGTTTAGGATTTGATTTGGGTTAGGGTTAGGGTTTGGGTTATGGTTTGGGTTTTGGTTAGGGTTCGGGTTACGATTTGGATTAGGGTTAGGGTTAGGGTTAGGTGTAGGGTTAGGGTTTGGGTTAGTTTTAGGGTTAGGGTTAGTGTTAGGGTTTGGGTTTGGGTTTGGTTTAGGTTTAGGTTTAGGGTTAGGTTTAGGATTAGGGTTCGGGTTTGGATTAGGGTTTGGGTTTGGATTAGGGTTAGGGTTAGGGTTAGGGTTTGGGTTAGGTTTAGGGTTTGGGTTCGGGTTTGGATTAGGTTTTGGGTTTGGATTAGGGTTAGGGTTAGGGTTAGGGTTTGGGTTTGGGTTACGGTTAGGGTTATGGTTATGGTTAGGGTTATGGTTAGGGTGAGGGTTATGGTTAGGGTTAGGGTTATGGTTTGGGTTAGGATTAGGGTTAAGGTCAGGGTTAGGGTTACGGTTAGGGTTTAGGTTTGGGTTAGGGTTTATTTTTGAGTTAGGGTTAGGTTTAGGGTTAGGGTTAGGGTTATGGTTTGGGTTAGCGTTAGGATTAAGGTTAGCATTAGGTTTAGGCTTTAGGTTTAGAGCTGGATTAGGGTTAGGTTTAGTGTTAGGGTTAGGTTTAGAGGTAGGGATAGGGGTTAGGGTTAGGGCTAGGGTTAGCGTAGGGTTGAGGGTTAGGTTTAGGGTTAGGGTTAGGGTTCGGGTTTGGGATAGGGTTAGGGTTAGGGTTAGGGTTAGGGTTAAAATTTGGGTTAGGGCTAGGGTTAGGGTTAAGGTTAGGGTATTGGTTTGGTTTAGGGTTATTGTTAGGGTTTCGGTTTGGGTTTGTGTTAGCGTTAGTATTAGGGTTTGGGTTAGTTTTAGGGTGAGGGTTAGGGTTAGGTTTAGGGTTTGGGTTAGGGTTCGTTTTTGGTTTAGATTTAGGGTTAGTGTTTGTTTTAGGGTTACGGTTTAGGTTTGGTTTAGGTTAGGATTAGGGATAGGGTTTGGATTTGGGATAGGGATAGGGTTAGGTTTAGGGTTAAGATTTGGTTTAGGGCTAGGGTTAGGGTTAGGGATAGCGTTACGGTTAGGGTAAGGGTTAGGGATAGGGTTAGGGTTAGGGTTTGGGTTTGGTTTGGGGTTAGGTTTAGGGTTATGGTTAGGGTTAGTGTTATGATTAGGGTATTGTTTTAGGTTATGGTTAGGGTTAGGGTTAGGGTTAGGGTTAGGGTTTGAATTAGGTTTAGCGTTAGGGTTAGGTGTACGGTTAGGGTTTGAGTTAGGTTTAGGTTTAGGGTTAGTGTTAGGGTTTGGGTTTGGGTTTGGTTTGGGTTTAAGGTTAGGGTTATGATTAGGGTTCGGGTTAGGATTAGGGTTTGGGTTTGGATTAGGTGTAGGGTTAGGGTTAGGGTTTGGGTTAGGTTTAGGGTTTGGGTTTGGGTTAGGGTTAGAGTTATGGTTAGGGTTAGGGTTAGGGTTTGGGTTAGGATTAGGGTTTGGGTTAGGGTTAGGTTTAGGGTTAGGGTTTGGGTTAGGGCTAGGGTTAGGGTTAGGGATAGGGTTTGGATTAGAGGTAGGGTTAGGGTTATGGTTAGGGTTAGAGTGAGGGTTAGGGTTAGGGTTAGGTTTTGAGTTTGCTTTTGGGTTAGGTTTAGCGATTGGTTTAGGGTTAGGGTTCGTGTTTGGGTTAGGGTTAGGGTTAGGGTTAGGTTTCGGGTTTGGGGAATGTTAGGGGTAGGGATAGGGTTAGGTGTAGTGTTCGGGTTTGGGTTAGGGTGAGGGTTAGGGGTTGGGGTTGGGTTTGGTGTAGGGTTTGGGGTAGGGTTAGGGTTAGTGGTGGGGTTAGGGGTAGGATTAGGGATGGGGTTTGTGGCCAGGGGTTAGTTCTAGGGTTAGGCTTAGCGTTTGGGTTAGGGTTAGGATTAGGGTTTGGGTTAGGGTTAGGGTTAAGGTTTGGGTAAGGGTTAGGGTTAGTTTTAGGGTTAGGGTTAGGGTTAGGGTTAGGGTTAGGGTTTAGGTTAGGATTAGGTTTAGGGTTTATGCAAGGGTTAAGTTTAGGTTTAGGGTTAGGGTTAGGGGTTAGGTTTTAGGTTTGGGTTAGGGTTTATTTTTGAGTTAGGGTTAGGTTTAGGGTTAGGGTTAGGGTTAGGGTTTGGGTTAGCGTTAGGATTAAGGTTAGCATTAGGTTTAGGCTTTAGGTTTAGAGCTGGATTAGGGTTAGGTTTAGTGTTAGGGTTAGGTTTAGAGGTAGGGATAGGGGTTAGGGTTAGGGCTAGGGTTAGCGTAGGGTTGAGGGTTAGGGTTAGGTTTAGGGTTAGGGTTAGGGTTCGGGTTTGGGATAGGGTTAGCGTTAGGGTTACCGTTAGGGTTAGGCTTAGGGTTAGGGTTTGGGTTAGGATTAGGTTTAGGGTTCGGGTTTGTGTTACGGTTAGATTTACGGTCAGGGTTTGGGTTAGGATCAGGTTTAGGGTTAGGGTTTGGGTTAGGGCTAGGGTTAGGGTTAGGGATAGCGTTAGGGTTAGGGTAAGGGTTAGGGATAGGGTTAGGGTTAGCGTTTCGGTTTTGGCTTGTGTTAGGGTTCGGGTTACGGTTAGGGTTAGTGTTAGGATTAAGGTATGGGTATAGGTTATGTTTAGGGTTTGGGCTAGGCTTAGGATTAGTGTTAGGGTTAGGTTTGGGTTTGTGTTAGGGTTAGGAGGAGGGTTAGGGTTAGGGTTTGAGTTTGGTTTTGGGTTAGGTTTAGCGATAGGGTTAAGGTTAGGGTTCGGGTTCGGGTTTGGGTTATGGTTAGGGTTAGGGTGAGGGTGAGGGTTTGGGTAAGGGTTAAGATTAGGAATAGGGTTACGTTTAGTGTTCGGGTTTGGGTTAGGGTTAGGGTTAGTGTTAGTGTTTGGGTTTGGGTTTGGATTAGATTTAGGGTTAGGGTTAGCGTTAGTGTTTGGTTTAGGGTTAGGATTAGGGTTAGGGTTTGGGTCAGGGGTTAGGGCTAGGGTTAGGGTTAGCATTTGAGTTAGGGTTAGGGTTAGGGTTTTGGTTAGGGTTAGGGTTAAGGTTTGTGTAAGGGTTAGGGTTAGGGTTAGGTTTTGGTTTAGGGATAGGTTTAGGGTTAGGGTTATTGTTAGTGTTAAGGTTTGTATTAGGGCTAGAGTTAGGGTTTGTCTTTGGTTTTGGGTAAGGGTTAGGTTTAGGGTTAGTGTTAGTATTAGGGTTTGGGTTTTGGTTAAGGTTAGGGTAAGTGTAGGGTTTTGGGTTAGGGTTACGGTTAGGGTAAGGGTTAGGGTTAGGATTTGGGTTAGGGTTAGGGTTAGGGTTTGGGTTATGGTTTGGGTTTTGGTTAGGGTTAGGGCTAGGGTTCGGATTTGGTTTGGATTAGGGTTAAGGTTAGGGTTAGGGTTTGGATTAGGTTTAGGGTTAGGGTTTGGGTTTTGGTTTGGTTTAGGTTTAGGGTTAGGGTTAGGATTAGGGTTCGGGTTAGGATTAGGGTTTCGATTTGGATTAGGGTTAGGGTTTGGGTTAGGGTTAGTTTGGGTTTGAGTTAGGGTGAGGGTTATGGTTAGGGTTAGGGTTATGGTTTTGGTTAGGATTAGGGTTCGGGTCAGGGTTAGGGTTACGGTTAGGGTTTAGGTTTGGGTTAGGGTTTGGTTTTGAGTTAGGTTTAGGGTTAGGGTTAGGGTTAGGGTTTGGTTATGGTTAGGATTAGGGGCAGGGTTAGGGTTTGGGTTAGAGCTGGTGTTAGGTTTAGGGTTTGGGTTAGGGTTAGGGTTAGGTTTAGGGTTTGGGTTAGGGTTAATGTTAGGTTTAGGGGTTAGGGTTAGGATTAGGTTTCAGGTTAGGGTTAGGGTTAGGGTTAGGGTTAGGTTTTGGGTTAGGATTAGGTTTAGGGTTCGGGTTTGGGTTAGGGTTAGGGTTAGGTTTAGGGTTTGGGTTAGGGCTAGTGTTAGGGTTAGGGTTAGGGTTTGGGTTAGGGTTAGGATTAGGGGTAGGGTTAGGGTTAGGGTTAGGGTTAGGGTTAGGTGTAGGGTTAGGGTTTGGGTTAGGTTTAGGTTAGGGTTAGGGTTAGGGTTAGGGTTAGGGTTAGGGGTAGGGTTAGGGTTTGGGTTAGAGCTCGGGTTAGGGATAGGTTTAGGGTTGGGGTTCGGGCTCGGGTTAGGTTTAGGGTTATGGATAGGGTTAGGTTTTCGGTTAGGGTTAGGGTTAAGGTTTGGGTAAGGGTTAGGGTTAGGGTTAGGGTTTGGTTTACGGATAGGTTTAGGGATAGCGTTAGGGTTAGTGTTAAGGTTTGGATTAGGGTTAGAGTTAGGGTTTGGCTTTGGTTTTCGGTTAGGGTTAGAGTAAGGTTTAGGGTTAGTGTTAGGATTAGGGTTAGGGTTTGGGTTAATGTTAGGGTTAGGGTTTGGGTTAGGGTTATGTTTAGGGTTAGGGTTAGGGTTAGGATTTGGGTTAAGGTTAGGATTAGGGTTTGGGTTTTGGTTAGGTTTAGGGATAGGGTTCGGGTTTGGTTTGGGTTAGGGTTAGGGTTAGGGTTAGGGTTTGGATAAGGGTTAGGGTTAGGGTTAGGTGTAGCGTTAGGGTTTGGGTTAGGTTTAGGGTTAGGGTTAGTGTTAGGGTTTGGGTTTGGGTTTGGTTTAGGTTTAGGGTTAGGGTTAGGATTAGGGTTATGGTTAGAGTTAGGGTTTGGGTTAGGGTTAGGGTTAGGATTAGAGTGAGGGTTAGGGTTAGGGGTTAGGGTTAGGGATAAGGTTATTGTTAGCTTTAGGGTTAGGTTAAGGTTTAGGTTTAGGGTTAGGGTTAGGGTTTGGGTTAGTGTAAGGGTTTGGGTTAGGGTGATGGTTAGGTTTAGGGTTAGTGTTAGATTTTGGGTTAGGGTTAGCGTTAGTGTTAGGGTTAGTGTTTGGGTTAGGGTTAGGGTTAGGTTTAGGGTGAGGGTTAGGGGTTAGGGTTAGGGATAGGGTTATTGTTAGCTTTGTGGTTAGGGTTAGCTTTAGGGTTCGGGATAGGGTTAGAGTTTGGGGTAGGGTTAGGGTTAGGGTTAGGGTTAAGGTTTGGGTTAGAGTTAGTGTTCGTGTCAGAGTCAGGGTGAGGGTTTGGGTTAGGGTTAGGTTTATGGTTTGGGTTTGGGTTAGGGTTAGGTTTAGGGTTAGGGTTAGGGTAAGGGTTAGAGTTAGGGTTAGGGTTACGTTTAGGGTTTGGGTTAGATTTAGGGTTAGGGTTAGGATTAGGGTTAGGGTTTGGGTTTTCGTTATGGTTAGGGTAAGGTTTAGTGTTTGGGTTAGGGTTAGGGTTAGGGTTAAAGTTAGGGTTAGGCGTTAGTTTTAGGGCTGAATTAGGGTTAGGGTTAGGGTTAGGGTTAGGGTTAGGGTTAGGGTTAGGGTTTAGGGTTAGGGTTAGGTTTAGGGTTAGGGTTAGGGTTCGGGTTTTTGTTAGGGTCAGGGTTAGGGTTTGGGTTTGGGTTTGTGTTAGGGTTAGGGATAGTGTTAGGGTTAGGATTAGGGTTTGGGTTAGGGTGAGGGTTAGGGTTAGGGTTAGTGTTAGGTTTTGGTTTAGGGTTAGGGTTAGAGTTAGGGTTTGGGTAAGCGTTAGGGTTGGCGTTAGGG
This sequence comes from Eospalax fontanierii, assembly GCA_035773235.1. NCBI lineage: Eukaryota > Metazoa > Chordata > Mammalia > Rodentia > Spalacidae > Eospalax > Eospalax fontanierii. The sequence goes on along the minus strand of JAJHUQ010000039.1, from coordinate 808,685 downwards.
TTAGGGTTAGGGTTAGGGTTAGGCATAGGGTTAGGTTTAAGTTTAGGGTTTGGGTAAGTGTTAGGTTTAGAGATAGAGTTAGGTTTAGGGTTAGGGTTTGGGTTAGGGTTAGGCTTAGGGTTAGGGTTTGGGTTTGGGTTTGTGTTAGGGTTAGGGTTAGGATTAGGGTTAGTGTTAGGATTAGGGTTTCGCTTTAGGTTAGGTTTAGGGTTAGGGTTAGTGTTTCGGTAAGTGTTAGGTTTAGGGTTAGGGTTTGGTTTAGGGTTAGGGTTAGTGTTAGGGTTAGTGTTTGGGATAGGGTTGGGGATAGGTTGGGGGTTAGGGGTTAGGGTTAGGGCTAGGGTACAGGTTAGGTTTACGGTTAGGGTTAGATTTAGGGTTAGGGTTAGGCTTAGAGTTTGGGTTAGGGTTAGGGTTAGTGTTAGGGTTAGGGTGTGTGTTTGTTTTTGGGTCAGGTTTAGCGATAGGGTTAGGGTTAGGTTTCGGGTTTGGTTTAGGGTTAGGGTTAGGGTTAGGGTTTGGGTAAGTGTTAGGGTTAGGGATAGGGTTAGGTTTAGTGTTCGGGTTTGGGTTAGGGTTAGGGTTAGGGTTAGGTTTTGGGTTAGGGTTAGGGTTAAGGTTTGGGTAAGGGTCAGGATTATGGTTAGTGTTTGGTTTACGGATAGGTATAGGGATAGGGTTAGGGTTAGTGTTAAGGTTTGGATTAGGGTTAGAGTTAGGGTTTGGCTTTGGTTTTGGTTTAGGGTTAGGGTTATGGTTAGGGTTAGTGTTAGGATTAGGGTTTGGGTTTGGGTTAGGGTTAGGGTTAGGTTTAGGATTACGGTTAGGGTTAGGGTTAGGGTTAGGATTTGTGTTAGGGTTGGATTAGGGTTTGGGTTAATGTTTGGATTTTGGTTAGGGTTAGGGCTAAGTTTCGGGTTTGGTTTCGGTTATGGTTAGGGTTAGCGTTAGGATTTGGATTAGGGTTAGGGTTAGGTGTAGGGTTAGGGATTGGGTTAGGTTTAGGTTTAGGGTTAGTGTTAGGGTTTGCATTTGGGTTTGGTTGAGGTTTAGGTTTAGGGTTAGGTTTAGGTTTCGGATTAGGATTAGGGTTTGGGTTTGGGTTAGGGTTAGAGTTAGGGTCAGGGTTTTTGTTAGGGTTAGGGTTTGGTTTTGGGTTAGGGTTAGGGTTATGGTTAGGGTTTGGGATAGCATTAGGGATAGGGTTTGGGTTAGGTTTACGGTCAGTGTTACGGTTAGGATTTAGGTTTGGGTTAGGGTTTGGTTTTGAGTTAGGGTTAGGGTTAGGGTTAGGTTTAGGGTTAGGCATCAGGGGTTAGGGTTAGGGTTAGTGTTAGGGTTTGGCTTAGGGTTAGGATTAGGGGCAGTGTTAGTATTTGGGTTAGAGTTAGGGTTAGGATTATGGTTTGGGTTAGGGTTAGTGTTAGGTTTAGGGTTTGGGTTAGGGTTAAAGTTATGTTTAGTGGTTAGGGTTAGGGTTAGGGTTTGGGTTAGGGTTAGAGTTATGGTTAGGCTTAGGGTTTGGGTTAGGATTAGGTTTAGGGTCAGGGTTTGGGTTAGGGTTAGGTTTAGGGTTAGGGTTTGGGTTAGGGCTAGGGTTAGGGTTAGGGTTAGGGTTAGGGATAGTGTTAGGGTTAGGGTAAGGGTTAGGGATATGGTTACGGTTAGGGTTTGGGTTTTGGTTTGTGTTAGGGTTAGGGTTACGGTTAGGGTTATTGTTAGGATTAAGGTATGGGTTTAGGTTATGGTTACGTTTTGGGTTAGGGTTAGGTTTAGGGTTTGGGTTAGGTTTGGTTGTGGGTTAGGTTTAGCGATAGGGTTAAAGTTAGGGTTCGGTTTCGGGTTTGGGTTAGGGTTAGGGTTAGGGTGAGGGTGAGGGTTTGGGTAAGTGTTAGGGTTAGGGGTAGGGTTAGGTTTAGTTTTCGGGTTTGGGTTAGTGTTAGGGTTCGTGCTAGGGTTTGGGTTTGGATTTGGATTAGAGTTAGGGTTAGGGTTAGCGTTAGTGTTTGGTTTAGGGTTAGGGTTAGGGTTAGCCTTAGGGTTATGATTAGAATTTGGATTTGGGTTAGGGTTAGGGTTAGGGTTACGGTTAGGGTTAGGGTTAGGGTTAGGGTTAGGTTTAGGGTTAGGGGTAGTGTTTGGGTTAGGGCTAGGGTTAGGATTAGTTTTAGGGTTTGCATTAGGGTTAGGGATAGGGTTAGAATGAGGGTTAGGGTTAGGGGTTAGGGTTAGGGATAGGGTTATTGTTAGCTTTAGGATTAGGGTTAGGTTTAGGGTTAGGGTTAGTATTAGGGTTTGGTTTAGGGTAAGGTTTTGGCTTAGGGTGATGGTTAGGTTTAGGGTTAGTGTTAGATTTTGTTTTAGGGTTAGGGTTTGGATAAGTATTAGTGTTAGGGTTTCGGTTAGGGTTATGTTTATTGTTAGGGTTAGTGTTTGGGTTAGGGTTAGGGTTAGGGTTAGAATGAGGGTTAGGGTTAGGCGTTAGGGTTAGGGATAGGGTTATTGTTAGCTTTATGGTTAGGCTTAGGTTTAGGGTTTGGGTAAGGGTTAGGGTTTTGGTTAGGGTTAGGGTTAGGGTTAGGCTTTAGGTTTAGGGCTGAATTAGGGTTAGGTTTAGTGTTAGGGTTAGATTTAGGGTTAGGGTTAGGGGTTAGGGTTAGGGCTAGGCTTAGTGTAGGGTTTAGGGTTAGGGTTAAGTTTAGGGTTAGGGTTAGGGTTAGGCTTCGGGTTTGTGTTAGGGTTAGGGTTTGGGTTTGTGTTTGTTTTAGGGTTAAGGATAGTGTTAGGGTTAGGGTTAGAGTTTGGGTTAGGGTGAGGGTTAGGGTTAGGGTTAGGGTTAGGTTTTGGTTTAGGGTTAGGTTTTGGGTAAGGGTTAGGGTTAGCGTTAGGGTTAGGGTTAGGTTTAGGGTATGTTTTAGCTTTAGGGTTAGGGTTAGGGTTAGGGTTTGAGTTTGGTTTTGGGTTAGGATTAGCGATAGGGTTAGCGTTAGGGTTCGGGTTTGGTATAGGGTTAGGATTAGGGTTAGGGTTAGGGTTTGGGTTAGTTTTAGGGTTAGGGATAGGGTTAGGTTTTGGGTTAGGGTTAGGGTTAAGGTTTGGGTAAGTGTTAGGGTTAGCGTTAGGGTTTGGTTTACGGATAGGTTTAGGGATAGGGATAGGGTTAGGGTTAGGGTTAGGGTTAGGGTTTGGGTTAGGGTTAGGATTACGGGCAGGGTTAGGGTTTGGGTTAGAGTTAGTGTTAGGGTTAGGGTTTGGGTTAGGGTTAGGGTTAGGGTTAGGGTTAGGGTTAGGGTTTGGTTCAGGATTAGGTTTAGGGTTCGGTTTTGGGTTACGGTTTGGGTTAGGGCTAGGGTTAGGGTTAGTGAAAGCGTTAGGGTTAGGGTAAGGGTAAGGGAAAGGGTAAGGGTAAGGCTATGGGTTAGGGATTGGGTTAGGGTAAGGGTTACGGTTAGAGTCAATGTCAGGATTCAGGTATGGGACTAGGTTATGGTTACGGTTTGGGTTAGGGTTACGTTTAGGGTTAGCCTAAGGTTTGGTTTTGGGTTAGTTTTAGCGATAGGGTTAAAGTTAGGGTTCGGGTTCCGGTTTGGGTTAGGGTTAGGGTTAGGGTGAGGGTGAGGTTTTGGGTAAGTGTTAATGTTAGGGATAGGGTTAGGTTTAGTTTTCGGGTTTGGGTTAGTGTTAAGGTTAGTGCTAGGGTTTGGGTTTGGTTTGGATTAGAGTTAGGGTTAGGGTTAGCGTTAGTGTTTGGTTTAGGGTTAGGGTTAGGGTTAGCCTTAGGGTTATGATTAGAATTTGGGTTTGGGTTAGGGTTAGGGTTAGGGGTAGGTTTAGGTTTGGGTTAGGGTTTGGGTTAGGGTTACGGTTAGGTTTATGGTTAGGGTTAGGGTTAGGGTTAGGGTTAGGTGTAGTGTTTGGGTTAGGGCTAGGGTTAGGATTAGGTTTAGGGTTTGCATTAGGGTTAGGGATAGGGTTAGAATGAGGGTTAGGATTAGGGGTTAGGGTTAGGGAGAGGGTAATTGTTAGCTTTAGGATTAGGGTTAGGTTTAGGGTTAGGGTTAGGGTTAGGGTTTGGTTTAGGGTAAGGTTTTGGGTTAGGGTGATGGTTATTTTTAGGGTTAGTGTTAGATTTTGTGTTAGGGTTAGGGTTAGGGTTTGGATATGTATTAGTGTTAGGTTTGGGTTAGGGTTATGGTTACTGTTAGGGTTAGTGTTTGGGTTAGGTTTAGGGTTAGGGTTAGAATGAGGGTTAGGGTTAGGTGTTAGGTTAGGGATAGGGTTATTGTTAGCTTTATGATTAGGCTTAGGTTTAGGGTTCGGGTAAGGGTTAGGGTTTTGGTTAGGGTTAGGGTTAGGGTTAGGGTTAGGGTTTGGGTTAGAGTTAGTGTTAAGGTCAGGGTCATGGTGAGGATTTGGGTTAGGGTTAGGTTTATGGTTTGGGTTTGGGGTAGGGTTAGGTTTAGGGTTAGGGTTAGGGTTAGAGTTAGGGTTAGGGTTACAGTTAGGTTTTGGGTTAGATTTAGGGTCAGTGTTAGGATTAGGGTTAGGGTTTGGGGTTAGGGGTTAGGCTTAGGCTTATGGTTAGGGTTTGGGTTAGTGTTAGGGTTAGTGTTTGGGTAAGTGTTAGGGTTAGGGATAGGGTTAGGGTTACGGGTTATGGTTAGGGCTAGGGTTAGCATAGGGTTTAGGGTTAGGGTTAGGTTTTGGGTTAGGGTTAGGGTTAGGGTTAGGGTTTGGGTTAGGGTTAGGATTAGGGGCAGGGTTAGGGTTTGGGATAGAGTTAGGGTTAGGGTTAGGGTTTGGGTTAGGGTTAGGGTTAGGGTTAGGGTTAGGTTTAGGGTTAGGCATCAGGGGTTAGGGTTAGGGTTAGGGTTAGTGTTTGGGTTAGGGTTAGGATTAGGGGCAGGGTTAGGGTTTGGGATAGAGTTAGGGTTAGGGTTAGGGTTTGGGTTAGGGTTAGGGTTACAGTTAGGGTTTGGGTTAGATTTAGGGTCAGTGTTAGGATTAGGGTTAGGGTTTGGGTTTTAGTTAGGGTTAGGGTAAGGGTTAGTGTTTAGGTTAGGGTTAGGGTTAGGGTTAGCGTTAGGGTCAGGCGTTAGGTTTAGTTCTGAATTAGGGTTAGGTTTAGGGTTAGGGTTAGATTTAGGGTTAGGGTTACGGGTTAGGGTTAGGGCTAGGGTTAGCATAGGGTTTAGGGTTAGGGTTAATTTTAGGGTTAGGGTTAGGGTTAGGCTTCGGGTTTGTGTTAGGGTTAGGGTTAGGGTTTGGGTTTGTGTTTGTGTTAGGGTTAAGGATAGTGTTAGGGTTAGGGTTAGAGTTTGGGTTAGGGTTAGGGTTAGGGTTAGGGTTAGGGTTTGAGTTTGGTTTTGGGTTAGGATTAGCGATAGGGTTAGGGTTAGGGTTCGGGTTTGGTATAGGGTTAGGATTAGGGTTAGGGTTAGGGTTTGGGTAAGTGTTAGGGTTAGGGATAGGGTTAGGTTTTGGGTTAGGGTTAGGGTTAAGGTTTGGGTAAGGGTTAGGGTTAGGGTTTGGTTTACGGATAGGTTTAGGGATAGGGATAGGGTTAGTGTTAAGGTTTGGATTAGGGTTAGAGGTCGGGTTTGATTTGGTTTTGCGTTAGGGTTAGGGTTAGGGTTAGGGTTTGGGTTAGGGTTACGGTTAGGGTTAGGGTTAGGTTTAGGATTTGGGTTAGGGTTATGATTAGGGTTTGGGTTTTGGTTAGGGTTAGGGCTAGGGTTCGGGTTTGGTTTCGGTTAGGGTTAGGGTTAGGACTTTGGATTAGGCTTAGTGTTAGGGTTAGGTGTAGGGTTAGGGTTTGGTTTAGGTTTAGGGTTAGGGTTGGTGTTAGGGTTTGGGTTTGGGTTTGGTTTAGGTTTAGGGTTAGGGTTAGGATTAGGGTTCAGGTTAGGATTAGGGTTTGGGTTTGGGTTAGGGTTAGAGTTAGGGTTAGGTTTTGGGTTAGGCTTAGGGTTTGGTTTTGGGTCAGGTTTACGGTTATGGTTAGGGTTAGGGTTAGGTTTTGGGTTAGGATTAGGGTTAGGATTAGGGTTTGGGTTAGGGTTACGGTTAGGTTTACGGTTAGGATTTAATTTTGGGTTAGGATTTGGTTTTGAGTTACGGTTAGGGTTAGGGTTAGGGTTAGGTTTAGGGTTAGGCATCAGGGGTTAGGGTTAGGGTTAGGGTTA